>VDFB02207445.1:11322-35839 GCA_007258455.2 Sequoia sempervirens | reverse complement strand
TAGTCAAAAACCTTCAACATTTAAAGAAAGGTGTTTTTCTCGATGCAAAACCATTTGTTTTGATATCATGTTGATTTACAAGGTGAAACTATTGCACTAAAATCTTCTAAAAGTGTATGCAAATATGATTTTTTTCAACAAGGTTACCATATGAGCAAAATCTTGTGATTGCAAAATCAACAATAAGAGATAAATCAATAAACTATAGATAATAAATGATTTTTGTGCAGAAACCCTTTCATTAATAAATTGCACACAAGAAAGAGGACATGTATGCATTAATCTTCAAAGGGGAGATACATCCACACACTAACACTCTGATCTCTTATAGCACTCTAGTAGCACCTGTGTACTTATAAAATAATCTCATAAACCACTATCTCACGCTCTCAATATATAGGCACAAAAATAGGACAAAACAATAAATGGTTTACCAAAATAATGGATACCAAAACCATGTTATCCTTTAAAAACCCCTACCCACCTTAGAGAGCATCTCTCGAGAATAATAAAACCATCACTAAATTCACATGACATCACATGGGTGCAATTAATTGGCCCTCTGAATGGAAAATGTAACCACAAAAGCCTCTTACATGTCATAACCCCTAATGGGTCAACTTCCAAAGATTAGTGCTCCAAAATGAAATATTTAACACATATGGGACATATCTTGTCATGTACAAGATTCCCACTCCTTAATCCTAGGGCCTAGAATTGGGAAATGCATTTAGTGATAAAAAAAAGTCAATTGTAATCACCATGTTGTGCTTGACCTTCTTCATGCATACACATGACAACTAATATCAAGATTTTGAGAGAATCAACATTACAAATTAATTTCCAATTTCCAATTTCAACCTAGGCATCATAGGACACTTTCCAAGAGTGTTAGAGATACATGAATAATGCATAAAATTGCAAGGTAAATGGCACCTTAATTCTTAACAATCACAAACCAACAAAATACAATCTAAATCATTGTAAACTATTTTATTTGTAGGACCTAAAAAGGTACAAATCCAACAAAACAATAGAGAGGACTCTACACATCCCCTCGTGGTCGAAATCCATTAACTCAACCTCCTTGTTCATCATTATTGGCCTTCTAAGGTCTCAAACAATCTTCCTCATTAGTTGTCTTGTCATTGGGCCAACCTTTACATGCTCAACATTTGTTGCATGACATTGTTGAAACCCTTAATGTGTTGAACACTTATTGTGCAATATGGTTGTAGACTTAATATTATCCAACACATTGGCAACCCACTAATACACTTGAAAACTCATCAAATTATCTTGTTACAATACTTTGCACACTCATTGCCTTGACAAAGTTGTAACCTTTCTAGGTTTTATAGTTCATTGTCTAATCATTATTGCAACCCTCTATAGGTTTCTCGTGTATCATTCATATATCATTTCAATATAATCCCACAAACAAACATAATATGTCATCCTTTAATGCATTAAAAAACATTATTGCACATTTCTTAAACACTAGAAACATTTCAAGACCGCATTTCAAAATAATTCAACAATTCAACAAGCTATGACATTCAACAATACACATTTCAAACAAAGCAAATAAACTCAACTTACAACATTAATATAGTTGACAATTTTAACAAGACAATATTCCAAGTTAATTATTATTAGATTTTATTTGCTAATACATGTAATAATTTAGATTAACTATCATGAATTGATTACTTAATTATTATTACATGTATTAACTTAGAAATATTTTTATATAGATATGTTTAATTCCCCTATAATAATAACTAACAACTATCTATTATAATATGATATTGTTTATATTTCCTAGTATAATATAGATAATTATTTAATTGAAATCTATTTTTTTATTACTAAATTATTTAACTTATTCTAGTTTTATCAATTTTAAATTGTAATATTAATATTATTAAATATAATTTATTTACTTGTTATATTTATTAATATTTTGTACAATAATAAATTTGTTCTCCAATAATTTATATTATCACATCCTTGTGAAAAGTAAAGTAATTTTGTCAAAATTTAGTAATCACTACATAACTAAAAAAATATTTAACTTATTTATATAAACAATCATTTCTTCTATTTGTAATTTTAAACCTTTAGCAGAGTTGAATTTGTCATTATTAATTTATTCTTCAATTTGTTCAAATGACATGTGAATATTGTTTAGGTAACTAGTCATATCACCGATTCCAAGACTCCTCTTTGAAGACGTATCCAACTTTCAAATCCATTAATATAGACAAATACAATGTAAGGAACTGCTTTTGGGAGAAAATGAGCTTCAAGTGTCATATGAACTTAACACAAATACAGTGTAGATGCCTAACTTTTAAAAGAGATTCTGTACTGTAATCAATCTTTTACAAAAAGCGATTCAATGTTCAAAAAATCTTACATGTGCAACTGTACCTTTTCCGACTTTGCTTCTGTAAGGTAAATTTCTTTGGCCTGACCAATTTGTCATGCATGTTCAGCATTCTGGAATTTTTTACAAGTTGCAACTACACCTATTTAAATTCTCACGTGGGCGTCAGTTTTGAATCAATCGAACGTTCCCGTAGTCCTCGGAGATTCTGCATGGTTCTTTAAAAGACTTGTAGGAATTCCAAAATGGAGAGTGAAACATAGTAGAGAAGTTTTCTTCGACGTAAACTCTGCTAAAGCTTCTAACGGGAAATACCATGCTGAGGACACGGATTCTCCCATCTGGGTTGGGTTCAAGTCGGATTGTAGCAACCTTCAGAAGTTCAAAACCATCTGGTTATTGCAGATTTCATTTGGGTTCTCTTTCAAATTATTCGACATCAAATCCTTTGGACAGCAGGAAACGCTGTTGTCCATTGCTTAATACAAATGGCATATTACACAGTGCACCAACCCAGCTTTCAATCAAAGCTATATCAAATGACATGGCTATGAAGATTGATATAGGGGAAGGAGAGTCTACAAGAAATTTCGGAGTTTCAGGGAATTTCTTGACTGCAGTGGGATTAATAGTGGGCACTTCAGTTGGCCCGGGAATATTGGGTTTGCCTGCAGCAACACTAAATGCTGGTAGCCTGCCATCAACTATGACCATTTTGGGGTCATGGGTGTATGTTATTTCAACCATCTTGCTTGTTGCAGAGCTTTCTTGTGCTGTTATGGAAGACAAAGGGCTGGAAGAGGTGAGTTTTACTGGCCTAGCAACGCATACACTTGGAGACAATATGGGAGTTCTTGTTGCAGTGGTTTATGCAATTTTGAACTATGCTCTTTTGGTCGCTTGCATTGCTGGCCTGGGTTCCCTTGTTCAGACATGGATGCCCTTTTTGTCCTCTTTCGTGGCTTGTGCTGTTTTCCCTGTCATAGTTGGGGGGATTGTAGTATTAACATCTTTTAATTTAATTGATGGTGTGAATAAGGTTTTGTGTGTTCTGATGGTCGCATCCATTTCTGCACTTGTGGGAGTGGTGGTAGTTGTAAGGAGGCACTGTATATGGGATTCTTTGAATCATGCAGTGTGGGCGCCGGGTGTTCTTTTGCCTGCTGTCCCAATAACTGTGCTCACACTGGGGTTTCATGTGATAACTCCTTTTATATGTAAGATTGTAGGAAGAAAACCTCAGGATGCCCTTAAGGCTATTAGCTGTGGCGGGGTTGTGCCTCTTGCAATGGTCTTATTATGGAATGCAGTTGTTTTAGGCCTTGCTCAGTCGAGCATCTATTCTAGGGCATTGGATCCAATAAAACTTTTGCTGTCTCTGAATTCCTCTGCTGGACCTGCAGTGCAAGCATTTGCCTTTGCAGCCCTCACAACAACACTGCTTAGTTATGCCCTCAGTTTTCCTAAACAGTTGTATGATACTCTATGCTTGATCAAGATGGTTGCCCGAAAGCATTCGAAAAACTATCTGGGGAAGTTTCCTAACAAAATGGAAGCTGAAAAAATAGTGAGAAATTGCAGTGGAGCTGAAAAAGTTGCACGAAAAGCCTGCACAAACAATGGAAGTGGTAGAGAGACTAGCTTGAATGACCTGTTGGATGGTCATGAACCTGGTAGAATGAGTTTCTGTGGACAACAAGAAATAGCTTTGCAAGATTCTTCTAGTAGTGGGTATAGAATGAAAACATCTGCTAACAAGGAGCTGAATTGGGCCAAACGTCATGAAAATATGTTGAACAGAGGTACCTATGAAGAGGATAACAACAATATTTTTAGAAAATCCTCTGGTAAGAGCCTGAGAAAAAGGTTGACACTATCTGACATAAAAAGTGGCAGCAGTGGAAATAAAAATGAGACTTTGTCCACTGAAACATTACACTTGTCAAGTCTCAATCATTCAAAATCAGGAGAAGCCTTGATGGTATATCTTGTTTTAGGTCCTCCTGTTCTTATTTCAACATTTTTCCCCAAGGCTTTTGCAGCAGCCCTTGATTTTGCAGGGGTCTATGCCAATTGTTTCTTGTTTGGCATCTTACCTCCATTGATGGCATGGATCTATCGCTATAATAATGTGAAAAGGTATGTTCTGAACCACTTTATGCATATATGAATATGGCTTGGTAAACATTCTTGAATGGATGATAGGAGTGTTATCACCTTCCTGTTCAATTTAACTGTAAGCTGCTTTATGAGTTTGAACTTTTATCAACTTCTGTGTCACTTTTCATTAGTATTTTGAATCCAAGACAGTGTTTCTTATGCTTCTTTAATAGTAATGTGTTGCAGAGAGTGATAAATAAAAGGCCTTTGAGTCCAATTTTGTCATCAAAAACTGCAGGAATTCTATTCTTGGTCTTTAAAATTAAATGAGACGGTTAGGTAATGAATCATCACAATTTTCTTTTTATAAATGCAGTCATCATATTCTTATTCTTTTTTCTTAAAAGAAACAACAAATTCACCTAAGGAACAGGTTATAAACTCTAATTGAAAATTGCCCATATTTAGTCCCCATCGAGGTCTACTTTTGTATTTTCCATTCAACCTGTTAGCATGCTGTTTAAATTGTAAGTTGAGGAGTGTATTGTATCAACTATCTGTCAGAAGCTACCTGCTGCAATAAGATATTCTTGCCCACATTTTTTATTTAATTTTTGGTTCTTAAGTGAAGCCTAAACCTTATACATTAATCTTGAAAGGCTATAGTGTAGCTTGAAACCAGGTTCAATATTTGATATCATATGAGGAAAGTATGCAAGAGTGCAGGTACGATTCATATGGCAAAGCTTAAAGTCTGAAATGGCTATGGAATCGAATCCCAGCAAGGAAACAGGGGCCGTCCCCTGGGTTTTTGCCCCGTACCCGTCCCGGAATGTTTCGGGGCGGGGACGCCTAGGGGCGGCTGACAGCCGTCCCCAAAAGGCCCCGATTGGACGAAACGTCCCGGGGAAAGGGGAGGCCAGCCGTCCAGGGGACGGATAGGGGACTCCTAGGCGGCCGTCCCCTGGATGGCTGGCCGTCCCTGTCGCCCAGCAGCATTATAAACACAAAAATAAAAGGTTTTTTTAAATTTTTTTTTTTTTTAATTATTTCCTTTATGGGCCCCATGCCCTCCCAACCCTAATATGGCCACTTAAAACATCTTCTTACCTTCATTTGACCTCATTTTGTCTTGCCAAAATAAAATTGCAGCCAAGACTATGAGCCAGCCCCTCACAGTGACAGTGACTTAGACTATGAGTCTGATTTTGATGCAATGTTGGCAGATGCCGAGTAGCGGCAATCATCATACTTTCTATTTCTATGTTTTGCCTTTGGACACTTGTGACTTTGTCATTTTGACATTTGTAGTACAAACTTGTAGCCTTTTGGGCATTTTATTATTTTATATCATATGCACATTGACTATTTGACATGAATTATGGTCCATGGATGCAATTAGGTAGCTATAGTATTAATTTCTTCGATAATTCGATTCTATGATGCATATGTCAATATGATTGGTGATTACATTTGCAACTTTATGAATGTTCATTGTTATGATTATCATTACTCATATGAATATCTAAAATTTCCCTATATTTTTAAAATCTCTCTCTCTCTCTCTCTCTCTCTCTCTATATATATATATATATATATACTATACAGCCGTCCCCCCGTCCCCTAAAATCCCCTCAAAAAAATTGCCCCCCGCGTCCGCCGAAACTTGGTGGAACATAGAATCCCAGATATTTTACATTCCACCAAATTGCTCTTTCTTGGTCATGGTGCGCTGGTAGAAACAATACAATCCCTGCAAGAGACAGGAACCCAATTCTTCATTTTAATGAGCATTGCTCATTCTTGAACTAAATACTGATCTGCTGCACAGAGGATGAGCATAATTGTCACAGTAGGAAGTAGACAGAAATTAACAATTAAATGGGTCTGCAATCTTCACAAGAGTTTGAATTCAAGCCTAAAAATTATAAATAACATAGTTTCTGAACGGCATTTTCATTTTTCTCTTGTGTCATTGTATCCAATTTCTTGAAACAAAGCATTTGCTTCATTTTATTTTTAAATTAGATCTCATCATGCATGTCTAATGTGATCGGTTGCTGTTGCTTTGTTTCTATGCTCTATTAGACCCACCTCTTTGACTCCTGTAAACCTGTTTCTATCTATTTTTTTTTAACAGTAGGTTCTGTCAAAACATAATCTTGTCCCCTGTTCACTGACATGAAGTATGTTATGCTTACGAAATGTTTACATTTAAATCATCATTTCTTTAGCTTCTTTGCTTCAAATTTGAATATAATCCAAGGGATTTTGGTGTTATGGTAAAGTGATGCTCTTGTAGAGAGATATTAAGTTCAAATTTTGATATTGCAATAAGAAGGCTCAATTCAGTGGGCATGCCTATATAATAAGTTATAACACGTTCAAGACTAGGTCCTCTAAATCACTAAAAGCATTCATGGCCTGGAGATGTTCCCAGTTATCCTAAACAAAAAGGACTAAGCTAAACTCTATACCATTCACAACAATTTAGTGATGACACAGAGAAATTGCCATGATGATGACCTTCATAGCCAATAATCATTTCCATGTTAGATGGTACACTCTTCTGCTTCTCAGCAGGTGGAACAAGTGGGTTCAAAATTTATCCAACTAAAATGGACAAGAAGAAAAAACCAAATACCTGTGCGTAAAATTTCCATGTTCTTCAACAACTGGAATTTATTGACTTGTTTCTTTATATATATCTTTGCAGAGAGAAATTCTACTACTGCCTTCTGGATATGATATTCGCTTTTAAACATGACCATATTCTCATTGATAACATGTTTTTATTCACTAATAGATTGCTTTCTTGTTTTAGTATCATTTTAAAAGCTGAATCATGGCATCATTACTAACAAAATAGTTTTGAACTTGCAGGGACAAAGATATGGGCAAGAAAAGAGTTGTTTTAGTTCCTGGAGGAAAAGGACTACTAACAGTGCTCATTGCTACTGCAATTTTCCTTGGATTAAGGCTGCCAAGTTAGATCAACATGTTAACTGTAACATGGTGATTGATATGTTGGTTGAATTAAAAATTCATTTTGGAAATCTTTTTAATTAAAAATTTTCAAAATTGAATTTTGATCAAATGTGGCCATGGAATTTTATAATTACTGAGGCAATATAATTCCATCCCACACAGAAGTAAACAGCTTGTACTATCTGTCATAATGAAAATTTTATTCTGCCTCGTGTCATTTCTTTGCTAATTTACAACCATTCTCCTCTTCATAAAATACCACTGTTTTGTTGACAAGGTTAGACAACCATACTAAGTTTTTCATGTTTGATTTCTAAAATATAAAAGCGAATGAATTCATGACAACCTAAGAGTTATATTGGATTTAATGAGAATTAAATTGGAAAATCCAATAGTTGTATATGCATTCATCTCCCATCCCACCTAGCTCTATAAAATAGAGCAGGCAATTAATCTATGTTAAATATTTTTTGTTTTTTCAAGGAGATAATTCATAATATTATAGTTCTTTAATACACTTACTTCATATTTTTATATATAAATTTAATGTTTGTGTCTACTTTCTACTTTTAAAAATGTATTAGGTCAATTGCCTTGTGCTAGAGTGGTCAGAATAGGCTGCAGGCATAAATAGTTTAGTTGACTAACATCACAGGATAGGCACAAATATTTATAGCCTTGTCGGCTAAGCACTACATATCTATTATTTTTTGACAATCATTCTATGTAGTGCTTGATTGACAAGGCTGTAAATATTTGTGCCTATCAACCATTCAGTAACATGTCAAGGTGTTGTTTCTAGTTTCTATAATATCCATAAAAATGGTATTCTACCATTCACTACCATTCAATTTTTCTTGACTTTCTTCTTTTACATACAAATTGAAGGGAAGTAAGGTTTTAGTCGATGGTGCTACTACTGCTACCACTGCTGCTGCCACTGCTGGGCTCTTCAATAAAAAGTTAGTCTTCATGGATGCAAATATGACCTTTCTTACAATTTCTCAAACAATCATTTCTCTGGATTCATACCACACCAGTATGCAAATAGTGAAGTTGAAGTATCTTGAGTTGTACACAAATTGCTTGTGAGGTTGAATTCCAATTATTCAGTGCATGCACAGATCTCCTGCAACTCAGATTAGACAATAACTTATAAGCGGAAGCATTGTGCCAGAGATGAGTTCCTTGCAAATCTTGAAAGAGTTACATTCCATCCAAACAATTTGAGAGGTAAAATCCTACCAGAGTTGGCAAATTGTTTTGTGCCTAAATCCATAGATGTAGCTTTGAATAATCTGACTGGCCCCATACCCCCTAAATTCAGTGTTCTCAGTAATTTAAGGATAGTCAATCTAGAAAGCAATCAAATTTAGGCAGGAATTCCCTAGTCTTTATAAGTAACTGCACAAAATTGAGTGTCTTGTGACTATATAAGAATATGCATAAGAAACAGATTCCATCCAATATTATAAAAGCATCAAACAGATTATCACTAGAATTTAGAGTATTTGTATCTGGGTTCCAACAAACTCAGCAGTAGCATACCCACAAAGATAGGCAAATTATGGAGATTGAGGGATCATGAGTTGAACAGCACTACCAACATCACGGGTGGCATTCCTGTGGCCCTTTGCAACTGCTCTTATCTGAAGGTGTTGGATTCATGTTTGAATTCCTTGTATTGCAACTTTCCTGCAGAATTGAGTTCACTTCTATCTTGCAAGAACTATGACTCAGTAATGCCATCTTCTCTCATGAGTTGCACTAAATTGAGAAGCTTGTTTGTGCCTTGCAACAAGCTTGTAGGGCCAATCCCAGAAGATATGGATAAGCTGACCAAATTGCAAATGATGTCTATGATGGTGACTCAGCTTAGAAGTAGCATCCCAAAATCCATAGGAAATTGTTCTACACTCTTGTTCATATCACACCATGTAATCAGTTAGTGCACTGATACTGCAAGAATTGGGGATGCCGATTCATCTACAAGTGCCGATTTATCATAAATTATACAGAATTACAGGTCCTTGGTCTACAGTATAATGCATTCTCAGAATCCATTCCAGCAATGCCTTATCTCAAGAATTCAAACCTACAAGATTTTTTAAATCTTTTATATTACTGAATCAATTCACTGGCAGGATCCCAAAGTCTAAGCAAGACTAGTTGATGAGTTGGATCTGGCTGCAGTGCACCAGGCATAATCCAGTGGAGACCAACCATAAGAGAGGTGAAGGGCCTGTTTGAAAGGATTGTGTATGGCATGACATATGGCGATTTAGAAGAGCATACATTGGTGCAGATTCTGTTGACCCCAGGCAATGGAGCAGGCCATCAAAATACTACACCAACTTCCTTCAATGATCAATGCAAAAAGAGTTTAAAGTACAGGTTACGACAAGCTATCAAACTTCCTATCATGACTAATGTTTATAACAAAATAAAATAAAGCCTAAGAATTTTCAAAACTCAACATAGTGAGAAACTTGGTACCCTATGCTAGAAATTTTCTTTAATCATATTTTATGTCGACTTTTATATTATTACTTTTAGATATGAAAAGGAATAACTACTGAGTCCAATATAGAAAGTAACCACTGTTCGTTTAAATAAAAGTGCACTGGTTGTGATCTGTTACATAATGTTGTTGATTCCAAGCCTCTTCGGCCCTCTAATGAGTTTGTTACATTGTCAGTGGATGTGTGGGAAACAATTCGTCAGAAAGAGACCAAACTTCAAGGAAAATGAATAATATCATTCAAATGTGAAGATAATTTACAAATTGCACAATTTGTTAGTCTAAACATCTCTAAAATCAAATATAGAAAATTAGTTGTACATGAAATGAATATTGCATTACAAACTGTAAATTAAAATATGGAGAGTTCGATGCTAAGTACAAAATGATCCAGAGAGAGACAGAACTGAAAATCAAGCTCCCCTGTTACAATGAACCTATATAATATAGCTTGGGTAGTAAAGCGTACAAATGATTGGAGAAAATGAAACAAGTGTGGAGCTGCCAATGAAGTGATAAACCCCAATTTCTTCACTGCAAGCTAGAGCATGACTTAATAAAAAGCTAAATAAAAATATAGAATTACCACTGAGCTCTGCTTCTCTGGTTCGTCAATAGCATGGCACTATGCATGTTGAACACAATGTTTGCTCACACTACCATAAAGTAACCTGAAATTGAAAGATTCTAAGTATTAGCCAAATTATACGAAACTTTATGAAATTTAAAATTTAGTAGAGACCTAATGGAAAATTAACATAACAAATGGCAACCGACTTGCAGAATGCACAACAAATGTAAAAAATTGTTGTGCAACAATACCTCATGTCCAAAACTTCCCCACACCAATACATCAACGTCGTATTCCTTGGAGAACCCTGGCATCTCCAACTACATCCTTTGTATCTAGAACCACCTGCAATGGCAGCAAAAATTCTTCAACCATACACCAAGCAGTTGAAGGACACGCCAAACTACGAAAATTTAAATAATCCAACATGCACCCTACAAGTGAAGCGAACATCAGAGTATGAAAATTATTGTCCACAGGAACACAAAAAGCTTAATAAAATTTTGCACAATTCCCCTACAGACATCCACTGCACTCTATGACAATACAAAGGCCATGCCATGTCTGCTGTTGTCACGAAGGTGACACGTCATGGCGGATGTCATGGCTAGGGCACATCAATCCTGCAGCTCGTGGATAAATGCAGGGGGTATTATCGAGAAAAATTTCAGTCCAGGACAATTTATAATGGAAATCTCTGCCAAAGGATACATTGGTGGGAGATTCAATGAGCAAGATCTACCAGGTGATCTCGGAAAAGGTAATGTATGTTTTAATCAATGCACGTTCTAAATAAAGATATTCTGTACATTAAATACATAATTTTGATGCCTTGCACTTGGTGTGCAGGGGTATTGTTGTACCAGATCCAGCAAATGAAGCAGATGGACTGAAAATTGTGGTTGAAAATTATCCATATGCAATTCATGAACCTGAATTTGGAGTGATTTGAAATCCTGGGCATCCCACTTACACATCACTCTACTACACCAATGGCAATAATACTGTAGAGAATGGTGAAGAAGTTCAAGCGTGGTGGAAATAGATTGTAGAGGTTGGGCATGAAGGTCAGAAGTGTGGCCAGGCAGGATGGTATAAGATTAAGATCCTCAATGATCTAAACAAAGCAATTGCCACCCCATTTGGCCTGTAATTACTCTGGATTCATGTGTAATCTCACCACTACCATCACTGCTCTCTTGGCTAGGGTAAATGAACACACACACACACACAAGGAAGGGACAATCGTTCTCTTTCCCAGACAAACAGAAAAAGCAAAGGAGATCCAAATTCATTCTCGCTCCACACCCAAAGAAAAACCTCGCATACATAAGCAACAAGCGAGTTCTCACAGAGCCCAGAAAAACACAGAAGCCTAAAATAATGGTACATCCAGAGCAGAAGTCTTTAAGAAAGATTAAAAAATGATATAGTTAAATGTATTACATCCAAAACAAACTCTAATTTTCTGACAATGGATCAAAAACCTCCGGACAAAGTGGCAGGGTTGGCTCCAGTACTATCCATTCGCAGCACCTTTCACGCATGGAAACAGCTGTTGGCTTTTCTCCAACCCCACCTGCCAACATATATATTTTTAACTATAACAAAATATATTTTTACAACATATTATTTAGTTTAGTTTAGTTTAGGTTTTTTTTTTTGGATGTCATCCACAAATTATTTGTATCTATTGGGAGCACAAGTCTTCTTGCACTTAACCTCTTTGGCTAAGAGCCAAGGATTGAGGGGTATCCATTCTGCCAAATTCACCTATCCTGACCTCATCCCTTATTCGGTGTCAAAACCTTTGCACTTAGCGAGACTTGGTGGGCTCATTTAGAAAAACATTTGACTATTTTAAGGTTTATATGAAATCTAGAGAAACATTTGACTATTCAATACAAAAAGTATGAATCTTAGGTTAAAGTCATATGGGACAAATCTCAACCCCATCTCTTATGGTGTTGGGGTCTTGCACTCAACAAATCTTGATCTTTGGTGGGCTTATTTAGAACCATTCAACTTAAAAATCCTTTAATTATAACGACACTTTTTAATATTAATTTCCATTGAAAAATAAAATAATTTTATATTTTGTGATGAAAATATTTTTTATTTAATTTCAATTCATTATTGTAAGAGATCAAACATTTTTTTAAATACAAAAATTATATAATTATTATATTTTTATTATATCCATATTTATTTGAAATGTGTTGTCATCCTAATAGTAGTCCTTATGTTTTCTAACATGATAAATTAAATTAATATTAAAGCTACTTATATTCTCAATAGAGTCATCTTGTCTGAAAATTCGATTGTAATAGATTTTTGAAAGTCGAATGGCACATCTCATATTCTTCACTTGACTTGAAAACTCCCACTAAATGACTTGATTTCAATATTTTTTTTCCTTTGGTTTTCACTAATACTCTTCTACCTAGAACATTGTTAATATATTTTCATTTTATAGATATGTAATGATTAATTTTAAAATAATAATAACAATCGTGTGCATAAATTTTGTATGGATTTAATTTTAAAATATCTAATCTATAATTATTTATTTATTTTCAAGTCTAATGCATTGGATACAAAACACATATGTGGGACAAAACTTGCTAGAATGAGTAAGAATATAAGGAAGGTAAATGAAAATCTACAATAGTTTATATTGTTTGATGTTGTATCTTAAAGTTCTACATTGTGGTTTTTAATGGTAATTTGACAAAAAGTTCTTGGCCGCTAACCTAAATCATAATTTTGTGGTGTTGTTTTCATATTCTTCATCTTGATTGTCAACGAGATGTTAATTATAATTTATCTTAGTATGCAGTGATACAATACAACCCATCCATGAAAGTTTTGTTGGATTTCTTTTTGCTTATTTGGATAGAGCACAATACAAGAAATGAATTAAAATTGTTGAATAAATGGCTTCTCCACAAAAGCATATGAGGATGAAGAGATTATACACATGCATACAACTTGGTTACTCAAATATTAGGGTTCAAAAATAATGTTAAGATTTCCTTAAAGAACGTCCATCTCTAACATGGTACTTATTTTGTCTATATGCCATTTGTAGCTAAAAATAAAAATAAAAAAACTTTTTTATGGTTTCCATAATCAAGCACATATATCAAAAAGATTGAGGAAATACATAACATCTCGAGAGGAGTATTTCACTTCTCTCGTAAGGTGGACATATTCAGTCTCATAAATGTCAAATAACTACCATAATAATAATAATAATAAATTATGCTCTTAAATAGCCCCAATTTCTTGTATAGGGGTATTGGTTTTTTAAGAGGTATCTCAAAATATTATGGGGTTTCCATGTGATCATTTTTGGATCTAGATAAAAAATTTATGTGGTCATGAAGCTTTATTTTTATATTGTTAAATTAATCTTCATAGGATTTACTTGGGCCATGTTATAGTAGTTTCCAATCTCTTGAGAAAGCACATGCTAGTTAGCATTAGTTACTTTAGTATCATATGAAAATAAAGGAAGCATAAAACCATGTAGCCATTGAATTTTTTAGTAGTTTTGGGGTTACTTCCACCATTTGCTTAGAACTCTTGAGATTGATTGATAAATGAAATGAGGTTGTGCCTTATTCTCCATATCATGTAGTATCGATCTTTGCCAAGAAATTATAAAAAAATTAATGTATTTATTTTAGATTCTACTTGGAATTTATTTTAATGTGTGTACATACACCAATAGATGCAATAAACACTAACATTTATTTGATCTTATACATACTAGGTTAAATGTGCAACTTTCTCATTAGCTTTTATAGTGATCATTTGGAACATTCAAAGGAGTTGTTTGGGTTCCATACAGTTGGTGCAAGGATCTCCTAGACCTCCAAAATCTAATAGATCATTTTTTGAAGATGGAAAAATAATATTAGTCAACACATTGTAGAAGAATGAAGGGAATGAGCCCATAGAAGAATGAAGGGAAGAAACATAGTAATTAGAATTTCAAAGAAAAAATTAAGGCAGATTCAACAACTTTAACTTGGCTTGTCTATTATTCAACATACTTTTAATGTTTCCTATAGATCCAAAATTTTCACAACATTCATTTAACTAATGTGTTATCTAGTAAACTGATAGTATATGTGCCACAAAAATTTAGTTGAAAATCAATCACAATTTAGAGGTGTGAATGTTGATGTTAGACCTACACAAACACAACAAACAATCATACAATTAGATCATTATGCAAGTTAAATCAGCATTCCCCATATAATTCATTTGAAATGCACAAAATAAGAAATGGAAATGAAGAACACAAACAAAAACTATCCAATCCTATCTAATGCAAGCAAACTCTCAATCCCATGGGGGAATTGGTGCCATTTTGATGTGGAAAATGGCCCTTTCCCAATTCCTTGCAAGCTTGGTGATGATTGATGAAGATTGAAGCTCCTTGATGTAATTTTGACATAACTTAGCTATGAAACTTGATAAAAACTATGAAAATGGATGAAGCAAATTCAAAATCTCAAGATAATGTCTTTGCATGAAGTTGTCGATTCAAATGCCCAAGATTATGGATCCAAATTAGCATGGTGATCTTACATGGATTGTGGATGATCAAATGCAATAGAGGAGGTCTCTATTTATAACAAAGAAGGATGGAGGATTGAAGAATAGGATGAATGTGGGATTAAAGATGGACCAATGGCATTGTGCCACTTGTTAAGATGCTAATGGAAGGAGGTTGAGCACATTTTGATCAATGTGCATGCATTTGAAATTTGAACTTGAAGAAGTGACATGTTTAGGGGGGGTGTAAGAAGAGTTAAATGCCACTTGGCTCAAGGCAAAGAACATGTAAGAGGTTTAAATGCCTTGTTGGAGAGGACAAGTCCTTTTGGAGGGACTTTTTGAATTTGAAGAATATTCCATCATTTGATGCCTTTATGAATGAAAAGAGGATTTAAATAAATCAAAATGAGAGGAATAATGATTTTAGACTTAATTAAATAAAGTTTGATTTATTTAATTAAAGAGGGATGATGTTAGATTAAATCAAATAAAGATTATTTATTTAATTTAATAGAATGACTTTAGAGGTTAATTAAATAAAAAGAGGGACTATAGGATTAATTAAACAAAGTGATTTATTTAATTAATAGGAGATGATGACTTAATCAGATAAAATTTATTTATTTAATTAAGAGATGAAATGTGATGAATTTAATTAAATAAAGATTATTTAATTAAATGAATAGCAAATGGAGATGATTCAAGACGAACTGGTGTTAGTAAATCAGGATCAATCGGTATATTTTCCATGTCTACATTTTGCCCCTCTTTGAAGCAATGTACCTGATGCATTGGTTCAAAGAATAACCTTACCGAGATTAAAATTAAAAAAAAATCAATTTTTTCAGATGCCCCACTTCTGCCCTAAGCGAAAATTACGCTGGTATACTTCTACCACGAGAGATCAAACAAAATTTGGATTTTTGGGTGATCTCGTGATAAAGATTCAAGGTTAGTTCAACTCAAAGAGGACTAGAAAGCTTGAATGTTTGATGTAGATAGATTTGATGATGTATAGATAGTCATCGGCCATGGATAGCCTCATGTATATTTTGATATAACACACAGATTCGATACTTGGGTAGAAATGTTAGTAAATATAGAAGAATAAGAAGAAAAAAATGGATGTAAGAGAGGATCCAACTTTATTAGATATGATGATGAGTGACGATGATGATTTGCTTATCAGAATTTGGATTTTAAAAGGGCCACTTACCTTATGTTTGATAACACACACACCAGAGCACGTGCATCAGGTATAAGAACAAGGATGGCGTTGCACCTAGTGCTGATGGAATTTGGCTTCGACAATCAAATAGATACTCTTATTCACACACGACATATGAGACCTCATTTAATCGTTGAATATTCCAAATATCGCCGGACGACTGGTAAGCGTTCAAATGAACTTCAAAACTCCTCCTCTGACGCATGCGACTAAAGTTTAAACCATCAGCGACTTATGAATCAAGAATGGCCAGTCGTTGCTTACATTCTTATATAAGTGAATTCGGAATTCATAGAGGTCATTGGAATGAGTGCAATAAGATAAAAAAAAAAAAATAAAGTAAAAAAATAAGCCAATGTTCTTCAATATCGCTAGCCAAAGGGATGTGTTTTGTTTAGGATAAGTATCCAAAGTGATTTGCCAAAGATAATGCCCATTGTAGGAAGGATGCATCCTAAGACATGTTAGTGGATGGTGGCAAGTTGATAGGTTGTTTGAAAGGCTATTGATATAAGGTCTGATTGACATGTTTGAGAATGATCAAGAGTTTGATTTTGCATTTAAAAGTTTGTTGTTTTGATTTTGATTTTGCGTTTGAAGTTTGCTTTTGTCGATTGTTGTGGTTGATTATGTTTGAATTGCCAAAGGATGAAGGTGACAATTGATTTGTTATGAGTGGATGTTTATTTCGAGTGATTGTGAAATGAGATGGATGGATTTTTCAAATGTTGGATGTTTTTTGGTGTTTTGAAATGTTTTGAGGCTATTTTTTTGGGTTTTTCTAAGATTTGCAAATGTTTTGATTTTTTAAATTTTCTAATGTTTTGGGTTTTGTGTGATTTTATGAATGTTTTTGGATTTTGTGTCTAGAAGTGATCAAAGATTAGCCTTGCCTATGTTTAAGCTTTCGAGATGAGCGTAGTTTAAATTTTGACTTTTTTTACTTTATGACCTATTTTGGGATTTTGATATGTTTTGGATTTTTTTTTTTAGATTTTTCTTGGTTTTTGAATGTTTTGGATTTTCACATGGTTGTGATTTGGATGGATGTAATGCGATGATATCGATGATTTGTTTTGGATTTGTTGAAAACCATTTAAAAGCTTGATTGATCCGGATCGATGGTTGATGATGATACCATTGTTGAGGATACACAACAATGCAAGGATAGTGTTAAGCAACCATGAGGAGTTGGATGGATATCGAGATGATGAGGGATTGGTGGATTTGATTGATCAAGATCGATGATATTGTTGAGGATACACAACAACACAAGGATAGTGTTAAGCAACACAAGGATTAGGAAGGATATCCCGAGATGATGATGGATTGATTGGATTTGATTGATCAAGATTTTGAAGCTTCGTTTGGAACAAAAATTTGTTTTGAATAATGATGTGATGTTGAAGTGAAAATTAGATGCAGCTGATATTGATTGTTTGGATTAATGTTCGATGAAAGATAAAGCTTGATAAGGAACATCTTCCTGTCAAAATATGCCATGGGCTAGTGATTTGGATTTTGGCTCACAAACGCTTGACCAATTTGATTTCATGTTTTCCAATATTCGGCTCACCACATAAGTTGGAAGATATAGATCAAGATTTATTCTCGAAGCAAGATGTACATATCTGCCTCCAATGTCTAGCAATATTTGAAATGTCATGGATGGATGCTTGGATAGATGTATGGATGGATGGATATGGTAAGCGTGTAAAGGATGCCAAGGATTATCTTGCGATAAGATAATGTGTTCGAATAGAGGATGCTCATTTGGATAGTGCTTCATGGCTTTAGATAACGTTGGGTGGGATAGAATCAATGAAAATGACTCATGCTAAGATGTTTACCATAAGCAAGTGTAAAGTGTGCACCAAACTTTCATCAAGATCAAGATAACGTGGAAGATGGAAATGGGTTGAATAAATGGTTCATGGATGAATGGATTTAAGATGGATGGAATGCTGGATTTATTATGGATGGGATGAGATGCTTCCACTTGAACAAGCACATGTAGATGCTCAATTTTTACACATGACACCTTTTTGCCAGGTTTTCATCATGGTACTTGTCCAAAGCACCACCATAGTGGTTTTCACTAGAGGACAATTTTTATTTTTACTATTTTTCATGATTTTTTTATTTTTTTGGATTTTCATATTTTTTGATATTTTTTGATTTTTTTGAAAGATTTTAAGCTCATGTTGAACCACTTGTGGTGTCAATGTAGATGCTTCTATCATGATGTGCCATTGATAGCCTGCTTGAAGAAGTTGCTTTACTAAGATACATGCACTTGAATGCAACTTTTGAGATTCCTGACCTACTTTGTTGATACCAGAGTTAACTTTGTCTTTATTATTGCACGACTGTAATAGAGTGCCTTCTAAATCCTTTTGATGAAGGGTGGCTGCCAATACATGGTCAATATGAGAATTGGATATCATGCATAGAGGCGTGGATGGAGTGTGTTTACGAATAAAAGTTGGATTGGTTGATAGTTTGGAACCTTTGACTTTCCAAACTTGGGAAGATGAGCAATGATGGGTGGATACGAAAGTGTGCATGAAATTAGGACTGACTATTTGATATACTTTGTACATCGCTTGGGAAGCCTACTTTTGCTTTTATGGACATCTTTGATGGATACATTTCCCTTTTTTATTTTTCCCGATAGTTTCTTTGACTAATGGAGTTTGATAGGGGTAATCTTTCTTTGTATTTTTTGGTATCCATGTGTATTTGATTTGTCCTTTATGCTTCTCATCTTCTTTTTCTTTGATGATGTTCTCCTTGCTTTGATTCAAATCCTTCTTTTGATGTTGGTCCCAATTTTTGGATGGGGTGATGGGTGGATGAAGATTTGTGATGTGGCTGGTTGTAGTATTGGCATTGGTTTCATCATAAGGATTCTTCATTCTCCCTATGTTGATGCTTGCACTAGATAAAGTTGACCCCAATATGGTGGTAGTAGCACCTTTGTTCTTTGATTCTTCTTGTTTTGAGATGCCTTGTTCAATAAGCATTCTCTGATAAATGATCACTGCATATGACGTTATTTCAATTTGTTGCTCTGTTGACTCCAAAATATCCTGCTCTATTTGACATGTTTCCTTGAGTGGATAATGTTGGATATCGCTACATACATGATGTCCTCGATGGGTGGGATATATCTAGAATCCTAATGGTAGGCAAAATCGGTTGGTACGTAAGGAATCAATACCTAATCTTTTATTGTAATAATGCAGGTAAGGAATCTTGTGAATGAAGATCATCTATGTGTCCATCCAAAGCATCATGGGTAGATGGAGGGTATGCTTTATGGATGTGATCATCATTGTGACATCTTGTATAGATAGGAAGTATCCATTAGATCATTGTAGTAGCTTGGAGATACAAATTTTTGATCTCAGACTAGGAGGTTTTGAAATTACTTCAGCATGTAGCAACGATCAATTCTTGCATGGGTCAATTTCAAAGGATGGATTGTATACAAGGGTTCTTGGATATCTTCATTAGGCATGGGAAGTGGCTGATATCCTATTGATCTTTAGTGGACTTGGATCAAATGTTGAGTTGAAGATCTAAAACTGAAATATCATCTGTAACCATGAGTCAAGGATGTCAATATGTCTTAGAAAGGACCATTGCTAGACTTTGGTGAAATATGTTAATCATGCTTTGTGATAAATTCTTGAGATATGTCCTCTAACTCATTAGGTGATGTAGAGACATTTTCAACATGATCATTGGTTATGGATCGTGAATTATGTCAATAGGATCAAATAATTCTAACACTCCTTGAAATAGATCATTGTCGAATATTGTTGAGGGGTTTTGATCACGACTAAAAAATGACTCTTGATGCATGTTGATTTGATCACATGATGGGGTAGAAATATCTTCAAGGTGCTCATTGATGGATAGATCTTGATCATTATTTTTAACAATTGTGGTGGAGATATTTTCAATGCTATCGCTAGTGGTTGAATCCTGATCATTGTCTCTGATAGTTATTTTTTTTTATCAATCAGGTCTTGGATGAGATTTTTGAGTCGAATGCAACTTGGTGTTGTGTCTCCCTTTATTTTGTGAAAATCACAAAGGTGCTTCTCGTTATACCCTGGTGGTTTAACTTGAGGCTCTTGATAGTTTTCATAAATGGGGATTTTGATGAGATTTTCTTGTACCAACTATTGCATGACTGATTCAATTGGTTTCCATTTCCGTTTGTTACCTTCTGAGATTTTAAATTGACCTTGTGGTGATTGATCTTGGAGACGTGGTGATTGATCTTTGAGATGTGGTGATTGGGTTTGTTGTTGTTGATCTTGATATCTAACCTCTTGACATTGTAGATATTGTTCTTGATGTGGTTGTGGACACAACTCAATTTTTTGATGACATGGTTTAACCAATGGAAGAGTGTATTGATTTTGGGGTGGAGACGTCTCTTGGTGGAATGAATCAACTATTTTCATAAGTGTAGTAATTTGATCTCGCAAAATTTGATCTTGATTTTGATCTTGACACCTTTGATATAGTTGATTTGGTTTTTGTTCAAATAGATTTGGAATGCATACTTGTGGTATTTGTATGGGATCATGGACAAACTGATTTTGGACAATGTTCTAATTTGGGATGATGTTTAGATTTGGCATAATAGGTTGAAATTGAACATTGTTGTGGTTGGGAATCACCTTGCCTTGATTTAGGTAACTTTGATTTTGCATGGTGTTACCTTGACTTGGATCAATACATGGAGTCGTTAACATACTGTTTGGATTTTGAACAACATTTGTATGATTCACAAACATATCTATCCCAAAGTTTACCAAGTGTGGATTCAAAATGTTCATGTTTGGTAAAGTTGTACTTGGTATATTCACATTTGACATGTATGGATTGTGGGTATTGGCCTCCTCTGATGATTTAATAATAAGTACCACAACCATGATTCGATTGGACATCTAACGGAATAGCTATTTCAATTATCATGAATGTGCATTTAACTTGTCAGCAGGGGGCGTGAACTTGAAATGGGTCAATACAGTATGTGCACTAGAAACTCAAAGTAGCCATTTCATTCTACAACTAAGAAACACTGCTAAAAGTAAATTGCTTAGAAGAGAATACCATAAATACCAATCATTAATCAACAACTACATAAAACTAAAATGCATAAAAAGAATGAAAATATGAGCAACAAATAGGGCACTACTCTGTCTACTTTGGCTACGGGAACAGTCACAGAATGGAATTCTAGTGGCTGTAGGAATAGTCGGTGCCATATTTCTAACTAATTACTAAATACTAAGTAATACTAAACTAATAATAAGCTAAGAAGATGGATTACTCACCAAGTGGGCCCCCTTGGATAAGTATCCTCTAAAACTAATGAGAACTCAGATGCTCAAACTCAAAACTTATTTTATTCACTGTAAGTCATGAGTAAAAAAGAGTAATGTATCTATATTACTGAAAACTAGAGAGTGCAAGTACAATATAAAATCATGCAACCTCTTGAGGAAGGACCATCAAATATTTATTTATACTATCTGCTAAACAAGGAAGTCAACTCCATGACTGGGAGGATGCCATTTAGGGAAAACATAGAAAATGGAGCGATGGCGGTTATGCGTGCATGAAATTTGGTCAGACATGTAGGTCCAAACACAGATTTAGCACAATAGTAATGCTCATGCATGCTCAATCATTAAAGTCCACTACAAGGTGGTTACATTTAGTTGCATGAAGAATCTTTTGTTGTCGACCTCCTTTGACTTTGAGCGATTCCTTTGTTGGACGTTATGGTGCATGCCTAGTTGGTAGTGTCTTCCTCAACTTAGCATATTAAATTTGCATGGCAATATTATTATGCACAATAACTGCACATCTATAACCACCTTAAGGAACATTCATTAACCACATGCAAAATCAATATAGATAATCCACATAATATGCCAAATGCAATTAAAAATTGCAGAGATAGGATTTAAGCCCAATGTCTATGGTTTGAGGGAAACATGATGAAAATATCAACATTTAACATCAAAGTCCATGAAAAATGCCAACAAATAAACTATAGATTCTACCCAAAATTGGACCAAAGCCTAGGCTCATCACTCCCCACAACCTAACGTTTTGTTGGTCCTCCAACAGGGGAAGGGTTGTTCTTCTGCTTGGTCAAGGCTTTGAAATTTTCATCTGATAGTTGTCCAACATCAGTGGTTGTTGTGCGTGAATCAGGATTCCAATAGAATCCTCCTAATCTGTCAAATCCGTTCCATGTCTTTTTTTCTGCAACAATGTCATACTGGTAGAATATGAAGTTTGGCATGAGCCACATGAGCATGGGTGGCTGGAAAGTCATGGGAAGCCATGATCGCCCCTGTGTTCTCCTAATCTAAATATACCTATCAATCCTTTTTAGTGTTGTAGCATAATTGTGGATGGAATGAGGCTCAACCTGTTTCAGCTCATCAATTAGGCTATTCCATCTTTGTGATAAACATCTTCTCATAGTTTTCTCCTTTGCTACTGTTTTTACCTCATACTCATTGTAAACTACCTCAATCCAAGGTATAATCTTGTTGCCATAACTAGGTCTGAGAAGCATTATGTGTCACTCTGTAAATATCCCTTGGGTTGCTTGACTCAGCCCTAACGGGTAGAGGGACGTTAGACTCTAATTGCTTAGAAGCCCCATGTTGTTGTCCCCAACTAATCTCATTTTGTACCCAAGACATAAATGCCCTTAGTTGGACATCCCCAACATACAACAACGGATTCCAATCATGGTCTTGAGTTACAACATAATTATTCAAATAAAATTCACACAACAAATTCTTCATTTCAGGTGAGACAATCCTATAAGCATTGAAAAATTCAACAAGGGTGTCAATAGAAGGATTCAAACCTGAGGTAATCCTTAACAACTTAAAAGAGAGATATTTCTCTTTCAGGAGTAGAGCATAGACCCCTAGAGGGGTCCTACATTCCAAAATCTATGGTGCCAAGGTTGCCATATCATCCACCCTCTACTTCAGGGTGGCAATTTCTACATTCTTATCTTCAATCTCCTCATCCCTCTTTTGATTTTCCTTCTTCAATTTATGTTTTTCCTTTTTCCATTCTTCCTCCCTCCTTTGTATTTCTTTCCATAAATTCAAAATTGTCGTATGTACTATAAAATCAGGAGGATTATGAATTCCTACCAATCTTTTTTTCGATGGTGGCTCCTCATATGGTACTATTTGCATGGACTTAGACTGTCCAATTATCTCTGGCTACAGGGGTACTGTTTCTTCTTCCACTTCTTGCTGTAGGGGCCCTCGTTCTTGTTTTTGTTGTGGTTGCAGGAACTCCTACTCTAGCTCTGGTTGTTGCTGCAGGACTTCTTGCTCATGCTATAGGAAATCTTGATTTCCCTCAAACTCTTCTATAATGTTAGCAAGATCAACCAGTGTTATATTTGTTTCCCTCCCAAATATGTCTTCTTCTTCGACATTCTCCTGCCCCATTGGATCTTTAGGGACCTCATGTGATGTCTCACTAAGCTTAGGGATTTTCTATTGAGGCGTACCATTTGCAGGCCCAATTGGTCTTTATTTCCTAGGAGATCTCTCACATTTTCCTTTGGCTGTAGGATGAACAGTGTCAGCCTTCCTCTTCTTAGAACTTGACACCTTTCTTTCTACAGGTTGTGTTTTAACCTCCCCTTTTCTCGTTTCTACTTCTCTCTTTTGTGCCATAGTTTTCATCAGGGTTTCAAGTGGAATGTCATTATCAGAATTTGATGAAGAGCTTTCTTTTTCTAAGTGCTCTGTTCTAGAAGAACTAATTTCTATGGTTTATTTTGCTATAGGAGGATTCACACTAGGGCCAACACCAGAGGTTGAAGCGCTAAGAAGGGCTTCAACCGTGCTCAATCTCCCGCTAGACCTACGGGGTTGAGGTAAAGCCCTAGGTTGCAAGTGCTCAGGTCTAATTTGATCAACATTTATAAATTCTTCCCAAGTCATTCCAGATACATCATGCAAAGACTTTTCAACCAAAAATTTAATCAAACAATGGTGGGAGACAAAATTATCCCTACCTTTTTGGGTCTCGGCTGCCATGATTGAGAGAAGATTGTATAACACA
>VDFB02207445.1:0-11222 GCA_007258455.2 Sequoia sempervirens | reverse complement strand
CACATAATGCTTCTCAGACCTAGTTATGGCAACAAGATTATACCTTGGATTGAGGTAGTTTACAATGAGTATGAGGTAAAAACAGTAGCAAAGGAGAAAACTATGAGAAGATGTTTATCACAAAGATGGAATAGCCTAATTGATGAGCTGAAACAGGTTGAGCCTCATTCCATCCACAATTATGCTACAACACTAAAAAGGATTGATAGGTATATTTAGATTAGGAGAACACAGGGGCGATCATGGCTTCCCATGACTTTCCAGCCACCCATGCTCATGTGGCTCATGCCAAACTTCATATTCTACCAGTATGACATTGTTGCAGAAAAAAAGACATGGAACGGATTTGACAGATTAGGAGGATTCTATTGGAATCCTGATTCACGCACAACAACCACTGATGTTGGACAACTATCAGATGAAAATTTCAAAGCCTTGACCAAGCAGAAGAACAACCCTTCCCCTGTTGGAGGACCAACAAAACGTTAGGTTGTGGGGAGTGATGAGCCTAGGCTTTGGTCCAATTTTGGGTAGAATCTATAGTTTATTTGTTGGCATTTTTCATGGACTTTGATGTTAAATGTTGATATTTTCATCATGTTTCCCTCAAACCATAGACATTGGGCTTAAATCCTATCTCTGCAATTTTTAATTGCATTTGGCATATTATGTGGATTATCTATATTGATTTTGCATGTGGTTAATGAATGTTCCTTAAGGTGGTTATAGATGTGCAGTTATTGTGCATAATAATATTGCCATGCAAATTTAATATGCTAAGTTGAGGAAGACACTACCAACTAGGCATGCACCATAACGTCCAACAAAGGAATCGCTCAAAGTCAAAGGAGGTCGACAACAAAAGATTCTTCATGCAACTGAATGTAACCACCTTGTAGTGGACTTTAATGATTGAGCATGCATGAGCATTACACAAAGTTAAATCTGCATTTGACCTACATAATCACCAGATTATGCACGCTGTGAACTTATCGCCTGTTTTCATGTTTTCCCTAAATGGCGTCCTCCCAGTCATGGAGTTGACTTCCTTGTTTAGCTGATAGTATAAATAAAGATCTGATGGTCCTTCCTCAAGAGGTTGCACGATTTGATATTGTACTTGCACTCTCCAATTTTCAGTAATATAGATACATTACTCTTTTTTACTCATGACTTATAGTGAATAAAATAAGTTTTGAGTTCAAACATCTTAGTTCTCATTAGTTTTAGAGGATACTTATCCAAGGGGGCCCACTTGGTGAGTAATCCATCTTCTTAGTTTAGTATTACTTAGTATTTAGTAATTAGTTAGAAATATGGCACCGATTGTTCCTACAGCCACTAGAATTCCATTCCATGATCGTTCTCAGAGCTAAAGCGCATGAGGCCCCGCTTGTTGCTATATTTTCATTCTTGTTATGTATTTTATTTTGATGTGCTAAGCTTGATTTATGATTGGTATTTATGGTATTCTCTTCTAATCAATTTCCTTTCAGCATTGTGTGTTCCTTAGCTGTAGAATGACATGGCTACTTTGAGTTCCTAGTGCACATACTGCGCTAACCCATTTCAAGTTCACATCCTTAGGTTGACAAGTTAAATGCACTTTCATGATAATTGAAATAGCTATTTAGGTTAGATGTCCAATCTCTTGAATCATGGTTGTAAGGGCTTAAGCTATTAAATCATTGTAGGGAGGCCAATTACCCACCTCAAATCCATACATACCAAGTACAAGTTTTCTAAACATGAACATTTCAATTCCACACTTGGTAAACTTTCAGATAGATATGTTTGTGAATCACACAAATGTTGCTCAAATTCCAAACAATATGTTAATGACTCCATGTATTAATCCAATTCAAGGTAACACCATGTAGAATCAAAGTTACCTAAATCAAGGCAATGTGATTCCCCAACCACAACAACAATGTTCAATTTCAAACCTTGATATGCCAAATCTAACATCATCCCAAATTAGAACATTGTCCAAAATCACTTTGTCCATGATCCCATACAATACCATGATGTATCCTAAATCTAATTTGAACAAAAAACCAAATCAACTATATCAAGTGGTTTCCCAAGATCAAAACCAAGATCACCCTTATGTAGATCAAATTACTACACTTACCAAAATAGTTGATTCATTGCACCAAGAGACGTCTCCACCCCAAAATCAATACACTCTTCCATTGGTTAAACCATGTCATCAAAAAATTGAGTTGTGTCCACAACCACATCAAGAACAATATCTACAATGTCAAGAGGTTAGATATCAAGATCAACAACAACAAACCCAATCACCACATCTCAAAGATCAATCACCACGTCTCCAAAATCAATCACCACAAGGTCAATTTAAAATCTCACAAGGTAACAAACGGAAATGGAAACCAATCGAATCAGTCATGCAATAGTTGGTACAAGAAAATCTCATCAAAATCCCCATTTATGAAAACTATCAAGAGCCTCAAGTTAAACCACCAGGGTATAACGAGAAGCACCTTTGTGATTTTCACAAAATAAAGGGAGACACAACACCAAGTTGCATTCGACTCAAAAATCTCATCCAAGACCTGATTGATAAAAAAAAATAACTATCAGAGACAATGATCAGGATTCAACCACTAGCGATAGCATTGAAAATATCTCCACCACAATTGTTAAAAATAATGATCAAGATCTATCCATCAATGAGCACCTTGAAGATATTTCTACCCCATCATGTGATCAAATCAACATGCATCAAGAGTCATTTTTTAGTCGTGATCAAAACCCCTCAACAATATTCGACAATGATCTATTTCAAGGAGTGTTAGAATTATTTGATCCTATTGACATAATTCACGATCCATAACCAATGATCATGTTGAAAATGTCTCTACATCACCTAATGAGTTAGAGGACATATCTCAAGAATTTATCACAAAGCATGATTAACATATTTCACCAAAGTCTAGCAATGGTCCTTTCTAAGACATATTGACATCCGTTGACCTCATGGTTAGCTGTGCATACTTCAGTGGATCTTTCAACTCAACATTTGATAAGTCCACTCAAAGATCAATAGGATATTGAGCCACTTCCCTGCCTAATGAAGAGTATTCAAGAACCTCTTTATAAGTAATCCATCCTTTTCTTGGAAATTGGACCCATGTGGGAAGAACTTGATCCAAAGTAATATGTCAAAAGTACCAAATCATTCGAGATCAAAAAATTTGTATCTCCAAGCTACTAGTAAACATCTAATGGACACTCTCCAATCTATATAAGATGTCACAATGATGATCATATCCATATAGTACATACTCCTCCATCTACCCATGAGATGCTTTCTTTAGATGGACACATAGATGATCTTCATTCATAACAAGATTCCTTTAATCTTGACATTATTACACAAAAAGACATATTGATTCCTACAGTCAAACTGAGTTGTCAAAATTAGGATTAGATATATCCTAAATTCAAACTGAGGACATCATGTATGAAGATATCCAACATTATCCACTCAAGGAAACATGTCAGATAGAGTAGGATATTTTGGAGTCAACAGAGCAACAAATTGAAATAACGTCATATGCAGTGATCATTTATCAGCGAATGCTTATTGAACAAGGCATGTCAAAACAAGAAGAATCAAAGAACAAAGGTGCTACTACCACCATATTGGGGGAAACTTTATCTATTGAAAGCATCAACATAGGGAGAATGAAGAATCCTTATGATGAAACCAATGCCAATACTACAACCAGCCACATCACAAATCTTCATCCACCCATCACCCCATCCAAAAATTGGGACCAACATCAAAAGAAGGATTTGAATCAAAGCAAGGAGAACATCATCAAAGAAAAAGAAGATGAGAAGCATAAAGGACAAATCAAATACACATGGATACCAAAAAATACAAAGAAAGATTACCCCTATCAAACTCCATTAGTCAAAGAAACTATGGGGAAAAATAAAAAAGGGAAATGTATCCATCAAAGATGTCCACAAAAGAAAAAGCAGGCTTCCCAAGCGATGTACAAAGTATATCAAGTAGTCAGTCCTAATTTCATGCACACTTTCGTATCCACCCATCATTGCTCATCTTCCCAAGTTTGGAGAGTTAAAGGTTCAAAACTATCAACCAATCCAACTTTTATTCCTAAACACACTCCATCCATGCCTCTACGCGTGATATCCAATTCTCACATTGACCATGTATTGGCAGCCACCCCTTCATCATAAGGATCTGTAAGGAACTCTATTGCAATGTGTGCACAAAGACAAAGTTAACTCCGGTATCAACAAAGTAGATCAGGAATCTCAAAAGTTGCATTCAAGTGCACGTATCTTAGTAAAGCAACTTCTTCAAGCAGGCTATCGATGGCACATCATGACAGAAGCATCTACATTGACACCATAAGAAGTTCAACATGAGCTTAAAATCTTTCAAAAAAATAAAAAAAATAAAAAAATATGAAAATCCAAAAAAATAAAAAAATCATGAAAAATAGTAAAAATAAAAATCGTCCTCTAGTGAAAACCACTATGGTGGCACTTTGGATAGGTACCATGATGAAAACCTGGAAATTAGACATCATGTGTAAAAATTGAGCATCTACTTTTGCTTGTTCAAGTGGAAGCATCTCATCCCATCCATAATAAATCCAACATTCCATCCATCTTAAATCCATTCATCCACGAAGCATTATCCAACCCATTTCCATCTTCCACGTTATCTTGATCTTGATAAAAGTTTGGTGCACACTTTACACTTGCTTATGGTAAACATCTTGGCATGAGTCATTTTCATTGATCCTATCCCACCCAACGTTATCTAAAGCCATGAAGCACTATCTAAATGAGCATCCTCTATTAGAACACATTATCTTATAGCAAGATAATCCTTGGCATCCTTTGCATGCTTACCATATCCATCCATCCATACATATATCCAAGCATCCATCCATTGCATTTCAAACATTTCTAGACACTAGGGGAAAATATGTACATCTTGCTTCGAGAATAAATCTTGATCTATATCTTCCAACTTATGTGGTGAGCTAAATATTGGAAAACATGAAATCAAATTGGTCAAGCGTTTGTGAGCCAAAGTCCAAATCACTAACCCATGGCATATTTTGACAGGAAGATGTTCCTTATCAAGCTTTATCTTTCATCGAACATCAATCCAAACAATCAATATCAACTGCATCTAATTTGCACTTTAACATCACATCATTATTCAAAACAAATTTTTGTTCCAAACCAAGCTTCAAAATCTTGATCAATCAAATCCAATCAATCCATCATCATCTCAGGATATCCTTCCTAATCCTTGTGTTGCTTAACACTATTATTGTGTTGTTGTGTATCCTCAACAATGTTATCATCATCGATCTTGATCAATCAAATCCAGTCAATCCCTCATCATCTTGGGATATCCATCCTAATCCTTGTGTTGCTTAACATTATCCTTGCATTGTTGTGTATCCTCAACAATGTTATCATCATCAATCCACCAATCTGATCAATCAACCTTAGCTTGGTTTTCAACAAAATCCCAAAAAAAATCACTGATATCATCAGACATATCCATATCCAAATCATCAAAATCACGTGAAAATCCAAAAACATTCAAAAACCAAGAAAAACTAAAAAATCTAAAACATATCAAAATCCCAAAACAGTCATAAAGTCAAAAGTCAAAAATTTAAACTACATCGCCTATGAGCTTAAACATAGGCAAGGCTAATCTTTGATCAGCCCTCAAGACACAAAAACAAAAATAACATTCAAAAAACACCAAAATCCAAAATCATTTGAAAATTTGAAAAATCAATACATTTGTAAAACATCTCAAAAATACAAAAAAAATAGCCTCAAAACATTTCAAAACACCAAAAACATCCAAATATTTGGAAAAATCCATATATCCCATTTCATATCTACTCTAAATAAACATCCACTCATAATAAATCAATTGTCACCTTCATCCTTTGGTAATACAAATAGAAACAACCAAAACAATCAACAAAAGCAAACTTCAAACACAAAATCAAAATCAAAACAACAAACTTTTAAATGCAAAATCAAACTCTTGATCATTCTCAAACATGTCAATCAGACCTTATATCAATAGCCTTTCAAACAACCTATCAACTTGCCACCATCCACTAACATGTCTTAGGATGCATCCTTCCTACAATGGGCATTATCTTTGGCAAATCACTTTGGATACTTATCCTAAACAAAACACATCCCTTTGGCTAGCGATATTGAAGAACATTGGCTTATTTTTTTACTTTATTTATTTTTATTTATCTTATTGCACTCATTCCAATGACCTCTCAATGATATCTAATCAAAACGATTTAGAGAGAAAGGAATGGGGCAATGATCATTATCTTTTTATTTGTTGTGCTTGTTGGATAATCTTGTAATATAACCTTGGTCATGCATGTTTTGTTTGGGTGTAAGGAGGATGTTTTAGGTGTCTTGTTAACCACATAGGAAGGCTTTCCTTCCTATGTTTTGGTCTGAGATATTTGGAATATCTGACCTGCATTTTAAATGAGGTCTCGTATGTCAAGTGTGAATAAGAGTACTCCTATTTGATTGTCGAGTCAAACTCCATTACACTAGATGCAACGCCATCCTAGTTCTTTATACCTTGATGCATCGTGCCTATGTGTGTTATCAAACATAAGGTAAGTGGCCCTTTTAAAATCCCAATTCCTAACAAGCAAATCATCATCATCAATCATCATCATATCTAATAAAGTTGGATCCTCTCTTACATCCATCTTTTTCTTCTTATTCTTCTATCTTTACTAACATTTCTACCCAAGTATTGAATCTGTGTGTTATATCAAAATATGTATGAGGCTATCCATGGCCGATGACTATCTATACATCATCAAATCTGTCTACATCAAACATTCAAGATTTCTAGTCCTCTTTGAGCTGAACTAACCCTGAATCTTTATCATGAGATCACCCAAAAATCTAAATTTTTGTTTGATCTCTCATGGTAGAAACATACCGTAATTTTCACTGAGCAGCAAAGTATATCCTAAAAAATTGATTTTTTTTAATTTTAATTGCAGGTTATTCTTGAACCAATCTATCAAGTACATTGCTTCAAAGAGGGGAAAAATGTAGACATGGAAAATATATCATTGATCCCGATTTACCAACACAAGTTCGCCTTGAATCATCTCCATTTCATATTCATTTAATTAAATAATCTTTATTTAATTGAATTAATACATTTCATCCTTAATTAAATAAATAAATTTTAGACCGATTAAGTCATCATCTCCTCTATTAATTAAATAAAATCAATTTTGTTTAATTAATCCTATAGTCCCTCTTTTATTTAATTAACCCTAGAAAGTCATCTCTACTAAAATTAAATAAATCAATCTTTATTTGATTTAATCTAACATCATCCTCTTTAATTAAATAAATCAAACTTTATTTAATTAAGTCTAAAATCATTATTCCTCTCATTTTGATTTATTTAAATCCTAAAATATAAATCAAATTGTCGAATCAACTAATCTCATTTTAAATTAATCAAAACTTGATTAATCTTAATCTTAATCCATCCAATCCTCTAGTTTTTGCAACTTGCACAATAAATCAATTTATTTGATTTATTAAATCCTCTTTTCATTCATAAAGGCATCAAATGATGGAATATTCTTCAAATTCAAAAAGTCCCTCCAAAAGGACTTGTCCTCTCCAACAAGGCATTTAAACCTCTTACATGTTCTTTGCCTTGAGCCAAGTGGCATTTAACTCTTCTTACACCCCCCCTAAACATGTCACTTCTTCAAGTTCAAATTTCAAATGCATGCACATTGATCAAAATGTGCTCAACCTCCTTCCATTAGCATCTTAACAAGTGGCACAATGCCATTGGTCCATCTTTAATCCCACATTCATCCTATTCTTCAATCCTCCATCCTTCTTTGTTATAAATAGAGGCCTCCTCTATTGCATTTGATCATCCACAATCCATGTAAGATCACCATGCTAATTTGGATCCATAATCTTGGGCATTTGAATCGACAACTTCATGCAAAGACATTATCTTGAGATTTTGAATTTGCTTCATCCATTTTCATAGTTTTTATCAAGTTTCATAGCTAAGTTATGTCAAAATTACATCAAGGAGCTTCAATCTTCATCAATCATCACCAAGCTTGCAAGGAATTGGGAAAGGGCCATTTTCCACATCAAAATGGCACCAATTCCCCCATGGGATTGAGAGTTTGCTTGCATTAGATAGGATTGGATAGTTTTTGTTTGTGTTCTTCATTTCCATTTCTTATTTTGTGCATTTCAAATGAATTATATGGGGAATGCTGATTTAACTTGCATAATGATCTAATTGTATGATTGTTTGTTGTGTTTGTGTAGGTCTAACATCAACATTCACACCTCTAAATTGTGATTGATTTTCAACTAAATTTTTGTGGCACATATACTATCAGTTTACTAGATAACACATTAGTTAAATGAATGTTGTGAAAATTTTGGATCTATAGGAAACATTAAAAGTATGTTGAATAATAGACAAGCCAAGTTAAAGTTGTTGAATCTGCCTTAATTTTTTCTTTGAAATTCTAATTACTATGTTTCTTCCCTTCATTCTTCTATGGGCTCATTCCCTTCATTCTTCTACAATGTGTTGACTAATATTATTTTTCCATCTTCAAAAAATGATCTATTAGATTTTGGAGGTCTAGGAGATCCTTGCACCAACTGTATGGAACCCAAACAACTCCTTTGAATGTTCCAAATGATCACTATAAAAGCTAATGAGAAAGTTGCACATTTAACCTAGTATGTATAAGATCAAATAAATGTTAGTGTTTATTGCATCTATTGGTGTATGTACACACATTAAAATAAATTCCAAGTAGAATCTAAAATAAATACATTAATTTTTTTATAATTTCTTGGCAAAGATCGATACTACATGATATGGAGAATAAGGCACAACCTCATTTCATTTATCAATCAATCTCAAGAGTTCTAAGCAAATGGTGGAAGTAACCCCAAAACTACTAAAAAATTCAATGGCTACATGGTTTTATGCTTCCTTTATTTTCATATGATACTAAAGTAACTAATGCTAACTAGCATGTGCTTTCTCAAGAGATTGGAAACTACTATAACATGGCCCAAGTAAATCCTATGAAGATTAATTTAACAATATAAAAATAAAGCTTCATGACCACATAAATTTTTTATCTAGATCCAAAAATGATCACATGGAAACCCCATAATATTTTGAGATACCTCTTAAAAAACCAATACCCCTATACAAGAAATTGGGGCTATTTAAGAGCATAATTTATTATTATTATTATTATGGTAGTTATTTGACATTTATGAGACTGAATATGTCCACCTTACGAGAGAAGTGAAATACTCCTCTCGAGATGTTATGTATTTCCTCAATCTTTTTGATATATGTGCTTGATTATGGAAACCATAAAAAAGTTTTTTTATTTTTATTTTTAGCTACAAATGGCATATAGACAAAATAAGTACCATGTTAGAGATGGACGTTCTTTAAGGAAATCTTAACATTATTTTTGAACCCTAATATTTGAGTAACCAAGTTGTATGCATGTGTATAATCTCTTCATCCTCATATGCTTTTGTGGAGAAGCCATTTATTCAACAATTTTAATTCATTTCTTGTATTGTGCTCTATCCAAATAAGCAAAAAGAAATCCAACAAAACTTTCATGGATGGGTTGTATTGTATCATTGCATACTAAGATAAATTATAATTAACATCTTGTTGACAATCAAGATGAAGAAAATGAAAACAACACCACAAAATTATGATTTAGGTTAGCGGCCAAGAACTTTTTGTCAAATTACCATTAAAAACCACAATGTAGAACTTTAAGATACAACATCAAACAATATAAACTATTGTAGATTTTCATTTACCTTCCTTATATTCTTACTCATTCTAGCAAGTTTTGTCCCACATATGTGTTTTGTATCCAATGCATTAGACTTGAAAATAAATAAATAATTATAGATTAGTGTATACCCGATATTTGCACTTCTCTAAATGAGCAAAACAACTAAGAAATATGAAAACAAAATATCAAGGACACCTCAAGATTAGCCAAAAGAGAGTGACAAAACACTAAAGAAAGTAGATAACACAAGACAAATAGCTTTACCTTCCTTTGTTATTGATACTCCTTTGATTGGCCCTTGCTTAAGATAGGATGTGTGCTCCTTGATGGCTCTATTGAAGATCTTTACTATGTGCTTGGATGCAAATGCAAGTGGATGTGATTGAAAGTTGGATGAGTGCACAAAATGGCAGCATGTAGTTGCAAATTGACTAAGTGTTGAGAAGGAAAATTGGCAAGCATAAGGTTATGAAAATCAAAAGTGTTCTAAAAATGCCCTTGAGGAGGGGGTATTTATAGAGGAATCTTGAATTCTCTAGAGAATTCAATGGTCAAGATTGATCCAACAAGGTCAAGATGAAGGGCTATGGTGGGTTGAGAACCCACAAGCCCTCACATCTTGACATGTGGAGGGTGAAGTGGCCAAGGGTGGATGAGATGGAAATGAGGTGTCAAAAAGGTACATGAGGTGGAAAAGGACATGCACCTTGGGGGATGAGAGGATTTCCACAAAAAGGGATTTCTTGTCCCCAAGTGGGAGTGAAAGGGACATTTGAGGAATTTTAGAATTCCTCAAAAGTCTACATGGGAAAAGGAAAGGTGGTTGGGGATATAAATGTGAATTAAAAATTCACATTCATAGGATAATCTAGAGGATAAAAGGTGGGCTCCAAAAAGGTGGGACTTGGTCACATGTGGAGATTGTGACAAGTCCAAGGTTCTAGAAGCCTTGGAAGGATGGAATGTGAATTCAAAATTCACATATAAAAGAGGGGAATCTAGGAAAAATAAAAGGGAATTAAAAATTCCTTGGAGAATGATTAGGCTTAATTAATCAATAATTAGAGGATAATTAGGGCTAATTAGGATTTCAAAATCCAACTTGCAAAAGCTGGAGGATGTGACACATCCTAATCAAGGATTAGGCATGTGCACATCCTTAATGAAGAGATTAGGAAATGGATTAGGATTAGATGAAACTGACATGTGAGGAATTAAATAAATGTAATATTTATTTAATTTATTTGATGAAAAGAGGATTAAGGAGGG
>VDFB02207444.1:0-12329 GCA_007258455.2 Sequoia sempervirens | reverse complement strand
TATTCCAAAAAATCAATTAAAAATGTCCTCTTATACACAACAATGGATTTACAAGTTGTAGGGTGAAATACAACTTCATCAGGCACATTCAATTGTTCAGTCAGCTCTTGCTCTTGCTGCAAGATACATTCTTCTTGTTGCTACAGTGGAGAAGTTTGTGCTTCCTTCGAAAATTGCATAGCAATAGTAGCCAAATCATCAAGATTTGGTAACCCTTGCTCATTGTGCCCTGTTTCTTTTGTCTCAACTTGTTCCTCTTCGTGAACTTAACGGATTCCCGAAAGCAAAGATTCTCGCATCTATTCTCGAGAAACATTAAATTCAAATTCAATCGCACTTTCTAAAATTACAATCACCTCAAAGTTATGTGAAGTGTGAGGTCTGGGGATTGTTTCCTTTGTGGAAACCCTTCTGGCACCGATGCAAATTGTGAGGTTCCGAGCTTTCTCTTTCTTGTTTGTCTGCAGGGCTCTACCCTACCAGAGGATGACAGTGAGCTAGTAATAGTAATAGGTGTTGCTGTAGGAGAAATGGTTGCAGGGGAAGGTGCTGTAGGAGAAGAGCATTGTCTTTTTTGAGAATAAGGGTTCGATTCAGGAGACCCTTCTGCCTTTGTTTTTCCTTTCTCCCTCCTAGTGGCAGACCTAGTTTGTACCCTCGCAGAGGATTCTGGTGCAAAAGTTGTAGGACCGGGTGCTACAGGAGTAGATGACCCTTGCCCTGTTCCACTGGTAGATGTAATTTCTTTCTTCTTTCTTTGAGGCCGTGGGGTAAGTATCCTAGGGGGTTGTGGTATTTGCAAACTATTTTGGGCAACAAATTGTTGTTAGGAGAGAGGTGAGACGTCTCTCAAAGAGCGCTCAATCAACAATTTAATAAGACCATGATGAGCGACAAAATTGTCTTTCCCCTGTTGAGTTCCATTGGCACTTTGTTCTATAAATTTTAACAAGAAATTCAGAACATTTATGACTAACCCATGCCTCATATGGCTTAATAATTTAAAATGATAAGAATGCAGGTAGGAAAAATGGCCTTCACAGGTCAAATACCTGATTATGTAAGTGGCATACTCTGAATATGGAGGAGGCAACGACACACGCTTGCATCCCTGCTTCGAGACTTCCAGAGGTCCATCAGTGGGCATTAAAAACTCAGCCCTTATAGCTGCAGCGTCTGAAGAAAAGTTCTCTCCAACGGCTGGGAGCCCGGTTACTTCAACAATTCTGTCTTTGGTTGCAACAACTGTTAGACCCCATACGGTGGCTTCCCCTTCAGAAAGGGTTCTAAAAAATTCTCCAGCAGCCTCCTCATCAAAATCATTTAAGCTCAAGAAATAATTTAGCCATCCACAGAGGCTGAATGCGTGGACCGTTTGCGAATTTTGCAATAACAATTCATGAGCTACAGGCTCATGTCGCACCAACTGACCACCCATGTTTACAACTTTCCTTTAGCTGAACTCAATTCCTTGCTGAAGATTCAAACTCTCTATTTCCCTTTCGGCTCTGATTTTTCTTCTGCCGTGCCGTCACATTTCTTTCTTTTTCCAAAAATGAACTTTTTGATCAAGCAGTCTTAATCATAGTTTACAAGAAAAACATGCAATAAAGAAGGACATGCGATCATATTTGGAAAGTACTAGAAAAGAATTAAAGAAAGATTATTTTACAGTTATGGTAGCGGCGAAAAGACAGGTTTTAAAACATGGATTACCCTGCCCCCTACTTAAAGTATGACATGTGTCCTCACATGTACTAAAGAACAGGTAGAGATTCGGGTGATAATGACCGGTACATGCATAACAGTAAATGAATAAAATGAAATAAATCAAATATGTGATAAGAAAAGATATGGCGTACCTTTGATAATTGCACGTACGTGTGAAGAAAGATGACGACGTCTCCATGAATTGACAAGTGGGAAAGATATCTTAATTAAGGTTGATGCAGACATATGAAATGGATGGGTGATGTGGGCGGATGAGATGAACGGATGGAATGGATGGATGGGATGGATGGATGGAAGATAAAGAAGTGAGATGGGGGCGATAAATGAAAATGAAAAAAAAAAGGGTTTTCCTTTTTAAAAAAAGAAAACCTTTATTATGGGCATGCTTTTTAAAAATTACGGTAACGGGCCAGAGGAGAAAGGCTAAAGCCTTCACCAGAGGGAAGAGTAGCGAGGAACCTGAATGAACTGCTTCATGAAGTCTTCCTTGGAAACTGGCTTATGGTACAGTCGGAGTCGGTGGCCATTGACGAGCAATTTGAAATGGACTGGATCAATTGTGACCAGCTGCACAGCTCCATTGTCAAACACATTTTCAACTTCATAGGGGCCAAGCCATCGTGTTGTGAGTTTACCCTGGTTTTCTTGGTACCTAGAATCATATAACAGAGCCCAATCTCTAGTAGAAAATTTTCTGGTTTTGATGTGCTGACCATGCCATTTCTTCCTTTGTCAAGGTTACTTCTCAGATGTCATAGTGGCGGTTTTTCTTCTTATTTCCGTCTGTTACATTTAGTTGCAGGAGACAGTCCTTCTGTGCTTCAGATATGTCTATATTGAGTTCAAGAGTTGTCCTCGAATTTTTATGCTCAAATTCTATGGGTAACATTGTTGTTTTCCCATAAAGCAGCTCAAAAGGTGTAAAACTAGTTGTTGTTTTCCATGTAGTTCTATAAGCCCAAACTACTTCATAAACTCTATTGCTCCAGTCTTTCTTATGAATCGGCACTGTCTTTGTGAGGATCACCTCGATTTCCCTATTTGTTACCTCTGCCTGACCATTTGCTTGAGGATGATAGGGGATGAATTTCCTGTGTTTGATTTTATAATCATTCATTAGTGCAGTGATCAAATTAGATGTGAAATGAGCTCCTTGATCAGTTACAAGCTCTCTGGGAACTCCAAATCTTGTGAAAATTTTTTCATACAGAAATTCAGCAACTTTATTATCTCAGGCATGAGTCATAGCTTTTACCTTGACCCATTTTGTTACATAGTTTGTGCAGACTAGAATGTATGACTTGCCATTTCATTGGTGGATCAATTGGCCCCACAAAATCCATCCCCCATTTATTAAAAAGGGTGACTATTATCTACGAATATAGTGGCATTTCATCTGACTTGGTTGGTCTTCTCATTCACTGGCATCTGTCACATTTTCTTGTATAGGCCACAACATCCTTATGTAATGTTGGCTAGTAGTACCTAGTTGTAAGAACCTTCATTGATGTTCTTTTTGCTGCAAAATTTCCTCCACATGGTTCATCATAGCAAGCATGCAATATATCATAAGTTTCATCTTCTCTTACACACCTTCACATTACTTGATCAGGTCTAGTATAAAACAAATAATTTACAATCCAGGAAAAGTTAAAACTTTTCTCTATTAACAACTTCTTTTCTTTTGGAGAAAAGTGGGCTAGTATTCTGTTTGCTGCTAGATAATTAGCAATGTCTGCATACCATAGTGTATATACAGCGATGGAAAATAAGTGTTCATTTAGGAACCTGTCATCAATGATCTCATGTGCAACAGGTGCAGCTGATTGAAGTCTTGATAAGAAGTTAGCTACAACATTGGCTCTCCCTGGTTTGTCAATTATTGTAATATCAAACTCTTGTAACAACAAGAGCCATCGTGCTGGCCTACCAGAGATGGTAGGTTTGTTCATCAGATACTTGATTTTTGCATGGTTAGTATGAACGAATATCTAATAACCTATGACATAATGCCTAAATTTATTTAAAGCATACACTATTGCAAGCAACTCCTTTTCTGTGACAGTATAATTGAGTTCAGGACCTTGAAGGTTCTTGCTAATAAAGTAAATAGCATGTTCGATTGAATTCTCTTTTTGACTTAGAACTGCTCCTATACCAAAATCAGATGCATTAGCATGTATGTGAAAAAGCAAATTCCATTTTGGACCTTGAAGAATAGGGGCTTTAGTAAGCAGGTCCTTTAGTTGCAGAAAAAAAATTTCACAAGCTTCTGTCCACTCGAATTGAGAATCTTTTGTTAACAAGGCATAAAGTGGGTGGGCAATTTTACTAAAATATTTTATAAACCTTCTATAATACCCTACATGACCACGAAAACTTCTGACATCTTTTTGTTTTGCAGGAGTTTGTAAATTCTGAATTACCTCAATTTTAGCAGGGTCGACCTGAATTTCGTTCCTTGAAACATGATGACCTAGAACAAAACCTTCTTCCATCATTAGAAAACATTTCTCACTGTTTAGAAACAATTTTTTCTCTCTACACCTTTTCAATACTTTTTTGTAAATTGACCAGTGCTTCTTCAAATGTGACTCCATAGGTAGTGAAATCATCCATACAAATCTCCATACATTCATGAGATATATCAACAAAGATACTAATTACTGCTCTCTGAAATGTTGCTAGCGCATTGCATAGACCAAAAGGCAAGACCGAATAAGAAAATGTTCCCCATGGACAGGTAAAAGTGGTCTTGTCTTGATCTTGAGGGGCAATTTTATCCGACAGTACTCCACTGCATTCATCCAAAAAGGAAATATCTTTTCCGCACAAGGAGTTCATATAGTACTTGGTCTACAAAAGGTAGTGGAAAGTGATATTTTTTAGTGGCACTATTCAATTCTCTGTAATCTACACATACTCTCCATTTCCCACCTTTCTTGGGGACAATGACTAATGGAGAAACCCATTGACTGTCAGAGATTGGATAAATAAAACCAGCATCAAGCAGCTTTTGAAGTTCACTTTTAACTATTTCTCTAAGTACTGGATTTACTCTTCTTTGAGGTTGTCTAATTGGTGAACAATCTTATTTGATGTATATCCTATGAGTACAAACTCGAGGATCGATTCCTTGCATGTCCCCATATTCCCATGCAAAAGCTTTATGCTGTTCTTGTAGCATTTTTAATAGGACAGCCTCTTGAGAGTGTGAGCTTGATATTGACATTCAAACAATGATCTGGAGACAATTCTATCTGCTTAATGAGATTACTTATAGAATCTATAGGTAATGTTTGTATCTTGTGCAAGTAAATTGTGAAAAATTGCTAGAAGTTTAGGCAGTGAACTTTCAGAATCTGGTTGTTGTCAGAAACATTGTAAATGAGTACCATTTGGATCAGATGAACTACCCGTATTAGAGTTGTATTGTAGAATTTGAAACAACAGAGCATCCTCACTCTGGAGTTGTGAGAACAGATCATTTTGAATCATCATTAATTGGGCCAAAGAATTGGCTTCTTTAGTTTCTTCCTCCACATCTGGCCAAACAGGTTGGGACAAATCTAGTTGAGGTCTAGCGAGCGGATGCAAAGCCAATTTCTTTGTGGATTGTCCATCACAAATGGTCATATCTCTAGAACGTCATCCTATAAAAGCATCAACAGTTGCTAACCATGGTCTACCAAGAATAATTGGATACCCTCATAAAGTTTCCTTAACTGATAATATTGTGAAATCAGTAGGATACTCCCAAGATTCAAGAGTGACAATTACATCTTCCACTATCCCATCAAGTTTAACTGTGGAGTTGTCTGCAAGCTGCAGAACTATAGGTGTAGACCTAATGTTTAAAATATTTAGGGAGTCCATAGTACGCTTTGTCATGACATTAATAGCAGCAGCTAAATCAATCAAAACATTTTTTACAACTTGGCCATTTATATGTATCTGCACCACAGGACTTCCACGGTCAATATACTTTGGAATGACTACATTTTCTAACATTATATCAGCCAATTTTCCTAAGACATGAATTGTTTGAGGATCATTTTTCTTTTGTCCAGGCTTCTTCAAACAAGCCTCTTTAATAGCTTTTCCAAAAATGGGAATATCTTTAATAGCCTGAAATAAAGGGATTTGAATTTGCACATTCTTGAGCTGATCCAGAATGTCAAAAGTGGGTTCTTCCATGGATTTAAATGCAACACTTTGCAACCTTTGAGGAAAAGGTGGGTTGTCTTGATTTTGTAAAAATGACTCCTTAGAAATCAGACGCTATGGGCATATGCCGAAAGAGAACAACAGCAGATTCTTCAAGGAGAATCGTACTTCAAGAATCGTGAGGTGGTTTTTAGAGCAGTAAAGTGGTTCTAGACCTCAAATGGATGTCATTAACATTTAAGGTATAAGCTTGGATATTGCCAGGCTTCCTAAAGATACATAGCTATTGTGGCTGGCCGCTAAGCTATTATTGGATTGGGCGGCGGCCGGGCAAGCAGACATTGATTTGGGGGCCCAGGGATTTGTGGTGGTTGTTACAGGAGGCGCACAAGGGCCTATTGTTGTGGTCAGGAAGCCGCTAGGAATTGCAGGACCGCTTTGCCATTGCTGAGGGCCTCTCCATTGAGGGTTTTGTTGCCAATTTCCTGAAGGTAGGGTCCATTACCCTTGTGGTTGTTGCCAACCTCCTTGAGGGGATTGCCATTGCTGGTTCTGATAATTAGGCTAGTTTGGTTGAGGTGGATTCCAAGGTGGTGGTGGTCCATATGCAGGTTGCTATTGGTTATTATAGCCAAAATAAGGATTACCAAAAATTAAAGGATCTTGAGGCATACCTTATCTTTGGGCCCATGGTCTCTTTTGTGCAACAAAGAACACTTGATCATCATCACCCTCTACTGGCTTAAAGTCAGTAGGCAGTTGCCTAGCTTCCAAATTAGCCATCATCTTGCATCTACAGTCACACTTCTTCTATCTACAAGATGGATAGAACTCACCAAACCGCCTTCAGCCTCCTTATGTTTCTATGAGCTTGCATAGTGTCCAGCTAAGTAGCCATATTATTAATGATGTCCCGCTGAACTTAGATAGCAATTTGTGCTATTCCATCTCGAAACTCCACCGTAAGAAGACTTCCCACAGTACATGACCTCACCTTCTAACTATTGCCTCGAGAGTAGTTAAGACATATTTTCTTTATATCATCCCAAGGCACTCGAAAGTTATATCACTCTCCCTCCCACGTCCGTATGCCTATATAGGCATCACTGATTCCCCTTAGAAACAATAGTTTCTAAGAGTCCTCGTTGAGAGTATGGTTTGAGTTCCTCTTGAGTGAAAACAAAAATCTGGAAATATAATATTTTAGATTTTCATCGTCCTTCTGCTGAATTCGGAATATGTCATCACCTTTGTTGGCGCTCTTACAATATTCCTTATACTTTTCAAGGAATTTGGTCTGCATGGCTACCCAACTATCTACAACACCTCTTCCCAGACTCATGAACCATCTGAGAGCTCCTTCTTTCAATGTGGAAGGGAATAACTTCAGTTTGTGAGCATTTGTGTTGTAATCATAACTGCGATAGAAGACGTCAAATTCAAACAGAAAGGTTTCTGGGTCTTCTGTGACCAGGCCATAAAACTTTGGAAGCAAAGAAGAGGGAATGTTTTTAAGATTGTCAGTATCTCTCTGGGGAACAATGGGAAACTCAAATGTAGGAGGTGGATTATTGGGTGGATTATTTGCATTGTTTGGTTGCTGAAATAACAGAGCGAATGGATTTTCCTCAGGTTTGTTGTCAGCTGGGTCAAATGGTAGTTCAATAAACAGATTTTCAGGGAGGAACCTTCCCAGGGCGTCTCTTCTTCTTCTATGCATGCAATATGATGAATAGCGGCTTGAAGGATCTAGAAAATTTTACTAACAAGCTACACTAATACTAAAAATGACTTCTGACAAATTCCTAGATGGACGCCATCCCCAGCAACGGCGCCAAAAATGGTCGCACCCATAAAAGGATATGAAAATCTCAGTAAAACTTTTCTTGGGAATTGGACATTCTGACAGGTGACTAATATCTCTTTATATGGACGTTCATTTACTTGTCAAACTAGGGATCGTAGACTTTAAATGGTGCGGCAAAATATATGCACTAGGAACTGGTTTCAGTCAAATCTTAGCAGAAATACATACTGGAAAGAAATTCTATCTACGCTATAGGAAGGTAATGCAAAATTCTTTAACTCAACTATGATAGAAACCATAACAAATACAACTGAAATACAAACTATGAACTGGCCTTATGCTGCAAGAACAGGCATAGTGATGGATTCCTTATGCTGCAGGAGCATTATAAGGCTGAGTTTGTATAGAAACTTTAAGAATGAAAGCAAACTGAAGTTCAACAGGAAAGAACAACTAAGTAACTATCTACAGATAATTACTAAGTGGGCCCCCTTAGCAAGCATCTACTGATTACGCAGATGCTAAACTCAGAACTTCATTGAACTTTATTCATGAAAACATAATGATATACATTGTTTTGTTGGTATGGAGACTAACAACAAACTCTGTCTCTGGTCGAACAGATTCTGTTTTTCATTATCATATTGATTCTTACATGATGTCTGCTACTCTGTTTCTATCTTACTCTAACTATCATCTATCTCCCTCTATCCATATCCTCTACTCTCTCGCGCAGGAGGAGTATCTTATTTTTAAATCAGAAGAACAACTAACTAACTAACTCCATCAAAGAAAGACGTGGAAGTAAAATGTATCCCAGAATCAAGGAACAAACTTCATAAATGAATTTATGTGCTCAACCCGATCCAGAGAGAATCTAGTGCTCCACTCTTTCCAGATTGACTTGTCATCAAAAATATTTCCCAACGGTTTCGGTCAAAGAGTCTTCACCGGAGCTTCCTCGTAGTAGTGCAGGAAATGGACTTATCGCGAACACCGATCGGCTACGCTTTGACTCGACCATTCTTCAACAACCTGCGAAACAAAAGGTAATGTTAAAGAAAAGGGACTATGGCACATACACGATATCTATTCATTAATCGCACATTTTAAATCTACTTCATCATTCAAAAACTGTATATGATATACCAGCCATTTTAGGGAGTCAACGGGCAATAAATGCAATCAAGTCAACACCATGAGCTGCAGGAGTATGAAAGTATTATGCTACAGGATATCCCCATAAAAGGTTTCAACAAAGTTTAAACAACCATGAAATAAAAAAAGTAAAGACATTAAAAGCTTCTTATCATAACATCCAAATTATGAGCGATTTTTAAGCCTTACATCAGGGTATGCCAAGGCTTGGGACAACAATGACAGCAACTTCCTTGAGGAAAACAATATATTATCTCCAGAACATGCTAATACAAATCTACACTATCCATGGATTTGCACTATCTAAGATATGATGTTTGTATTAGCTCAGTATTGGTTTTCATCCATGATGAAATCTCTCCCAAAAACCCACTTAAATTTAGTAATGGTTAGTCACACTTCGTCCTGAATAGCCTCTTAATTTTGTCATTACTAATCTTTCCCACAAATCTAGTTCTTCTGAATCAAGAGCCTGATTGGAGTGCCCATGCTTTGTGGAATGCAAAATAAAGAAACCACAGAAAATGAATATTTTTGTGAAAGTAAAACTCTATTTATAGAAAAAAGTGAGCCAAAAAAATTATAAATGGAAAATATTTTCCCTATTGTAATGGCAATGGGAAATGCAAGTTGACAAAAATAACTAAAAGAGAATCATACATATGGGATTTTGCAAAGCTCTAAAAATTTAATGTAGGTGTTGGTATTAATAATCAGATATACAACTTATTTCCATGTGTTTTTCACCTCTATGATCATTATCTAGCTATATCATTTTAAAATACCTCTATGCTCATCAACTAGCTATATCATTGGAAAAGCTTCACTAGCTACAATTTATGCTTCACTAGAAAAGCCTCACTGGCAAAGCCTCACTAGAAAAAGGTCAATCATTGTATCACTAACATGACCTTACAACACAATTTTCAATCATGAAGAAATACATTATAGAGGGTTGCTCTATTTCATTGTATAAAATTTCTACTTGCCATCCTAATACATTCAATGTCCTCAAGATTTATTAAATTGGAATCTTCAAAACACCAAATGTATCATATTATACACTTCACTTTTTTGCATAGAGTTTTACAAAACAACATTTCATAATTTTTCTCATAAACTCAACATGATATCTCTGTGAAAGCACTAAACCAATAATAGTAACATATCACTATTTTTATAAAAATCAAAAGTTCACATAATGCTACCATCTTTCATCAAAAGAAACTAACAAATGAAACCTTTAAAAACTGTTCCATAACTATCCCTATCGATTCACTATGTGATTTCTCTTTAACAAACCTTTTCTTTTTATATATGAATTTTATCATAGTCAACACCTTTATAGAAGCTATATGTATAAAATTTAATATATACTAGCTTAAGGTGTTACACAAGATAAACACTAATGCAACCTGGGTTTCAAATTGACACACCAAAAACTGCCCTCCAAGACTTCTCTATGCATGACTCTCATGGTTGACACACTATAGAAAAAGTGTGAATATAGAAAACATACTTATATGTAGCATATAACCCAAAACCCATAATGATACTTGAAGGAGATGTAAATAACAATGAACCTAAGCAATAAAGAACATGAATTCCCTTATAGAAAATAGACCAAGGTCGAATCTACCTTTCACAAAAAAAAGACCATTTTGAAACCCATTAACAACATCACCACTTTCACATATTTAACCTTTTCTTGAAGTGAAGTTGATGAACTTCCATTTGAACCTAGAAACTGTTCTCTAAAAAATACCTTCCACAAAACCATTCCTTCCATCATTGTTCACCAAGCTTCCACAAATTTCCCTAGCTTTCTTGTTGCCTTGTATTTTCCAAATGACATCATTTAGGGCACAATCATTTGAGTCAAAAAACTTCACTCACTTTTATTCAATCAATGATATCGGTATTCTATGCCAAAACAAAAAATTATCATTTATGTTGGTGTTTAAACTCAATGCTACCATAAATAGATAATACCCAAACACTTGTGAATGATGAACATCAAAATGTCAAATAATGTGTGTTTTGATCCACCTAATTAAACACCATTGTGGACACAAAAAGTAAGCCTTCTACTTTTTCTATCTTGTTTGGTCCCTCCCTGTGATTTTGGCTTAATATTGCCTTGATTTAATGTTATATTAGGTCTTGGGCCCTAGTGAACTAAAATAATTCAAGTGGTACCTTACTTAAGAGTTGTAAAGTGTTGTAACACACTTTCACACTTTTCTATTGTATTATTAATATATTTCACTTAAATAACCTCTTTTTATCATTTACCAAGCCTTATTTCAAAGTGTTGTAAAGTTTTGTAACAAAATTTTACACTTTTCTAGGCTTGTCATCAATAATTACAACTTCCTTATGCTTTAATTGGCCTCATTTTATGTCTACAGGCCTTACTTAAGTGTATTTTTAAGAATAAACTTGATAAACATCATTTAAAATATTTAATTTCTGACACCCACTTAAAATTTCTTGAGTGGGAAAAATTTTCCATTCGGGGAATCATATGCTACTACTAGGGGATGAGTCCCATTTGGCTCAAAAATAAAAATAAATTCAAAAATCTGGTGGGTTTTTATTTTCTAAGACCTAAGGTCAGCCTGTGATGTAGTATCTTTGCGAATTAGAGCATAATTGTGTATAAATATAAGGTTTTTATATTCATTTCACCCTCAATCATTCATTCATCATTCATTATCCATCTCAAGTCAAGCAAGCTAGGGTTTTATCATTCTAAGTCATCAAGATAGTTTTCTAAGGCATTCAAGGGCAGATTCTTCATCCATTGTTATAGAAATTCAAGATCCATCATCATGGAAAGTTTCTAATTGCATTACTTCATATTCATGCTTTATTATCTTATTTCATCATTTTGGTTTAATTACCTAGAAGGGGTTTGACCAAGGAAAACCCCTATCCTCTAACAATCAACAAGCTTTCCCCTCTTTAATGTGTAATTACAGGTTTGTAGATTAAAGAAAAATTCCAAAAATGATAAAGTTGCAAATTTTGTCATAGTTGTCATGAAAAGTTTTCAAGACCTATGGAATCTCAGATCTAGGGAAAAATATCCATCCAATCTACATGAAATCAGTGGGAAAGTGCTTATCTCATCTATTTTCAAAGGCTTGCAAAGTTTCAATTCGAGATTTTTCCCTTGGGACACTTTTCAACAAAATTGGACTCATCCCCCAGTAGGGGTGAATGAGTCCCACTATAGGCATTTTTTTGGAGATCTTTGTGGATTTAGATACCCTTTTGGATGAAACTTGTTTTGAGACAGTTTTCTAGAACTAGGACAGAGTGGCGAATGAGTCCCACCATGCCTAGAAATCAACATCTTTAGAATTTCAGAGCTATTTCTAGTCTTCAACACATTTCTAGGTGCACACTCTCTATTTTGTAGCTTTCTATTTTTCTTTATTTGCATTTCAAAGTCATTTCT
>VDFB02207443.1:0-12310 GCA_007258455.2 Sequoia sempervirens | reverse complement strand
TAGGATTTTTAGGATGGTCTTGTTTGTAGCCTCAGCTTGACCATTGCCCTGGGGTAATATGGGGTAGAAAATTGGTGTTGGATGTTGAATCTTTGACATAGCTCTTTCACATCTTGAATCTTGAAGGGTGTTCCATTGTCTGAGATAAGAGTTTGTGGAACACCATAATAACATATGAGGTAATTTAGGATAAACTTAGCAATTTGCTTCCCCATTATGTAGGTCATAGGAATGGCTTCAACCCACTTGGTAAAGTACTTATTGGTTGTTATGATAAATTTGTGACCATTAGATGAGGTTGGGGTAATCTTTACTATGAGGTCAAGCCCCCACTACGAGAAAGGCCAAGGTGTGATCATTGGTTGCAATTCCTGAGTTGGAGCATGAATCAGATCTCCATGTTGTTGACATTGGACACACTTATGCACATACTAATGAGCTTCTCTTTCCATGGTTGGCCAGTAGTACCCTGTCCTCAACAACTTCTTAGCTAAAGTCATATCGCTAGAATGGGAACCACATATGCCATCGTGTACTTCTGTTAAAGCAGTCAAGGCTTCCTCTTGGTTAAGACATCATAGGAATGTCCCCTTGATGCTTTGGCGATATAAGGTATCACCTAGGATCATGAATCAAGATGCCTTCTTAACAAAGGTCTTTTTAAGGTTGGAGGTGATATCGGATGGGAGAGTTCCTCTACTTAGGTAGGTGAATATGTCATGATACCACGGGGATCCAGGACCAATAATGACACACACGATTTTAGATTTTGGGATTTCAAAAGTTGGTACGAGAAGTTGTTCTACTAAGAATTCACATTGCAGGACGTTGTGTGGCATGTCTAACAATGATCCAATTGTTGCTGTAGCATCTTATGCTCGATTGTTCATGCGAGGAATCTACTCAAAATTTATATCAATAAAAAGGTCTTTGAGATTTTCTACCATCTTCTTGTAAGGAGTAAGCTTGTCGTCCTTAGTTTGGTAGTCATCGTTGAATTGGTTGATAACGAGTTGTGAGTCTCCATAGACTTTCATCTCTTGTATCTACCATTGAACTGTTGTCCTTACACCTGTGATTAGGACTTCATACTCAGTAATGTTATTAGTACATGGAAATGATAGCCTGTATGACTTCAGTATGCAGTCACCTTGAGGGGTGATGAAAAGAATACCTGCCCCTGATCCATGTTGGGAAAATGATCCATAAAAATACATCTTCCATTGAATTGTTGTATTGACAATAAATACTGATTCATTAGGGAATTAAGATATCAATGGATTCTCTGCATAGATAGGTGCCTCTGCCAGTTGGTCTACGATCACTTTCCCTTTGATTGCCTTGCACTCTACATACTCTATGTCAAATTCAGTCAAGATCATTACCCATTTGGCCATTCGCCTAGTGAGAGTTGCTTTGGATAATAGGTATTTCAATGGGTCGATCTTTGCAATGAGTTTGATTTGATGTGACATGCAGTGTCTAAATTTTTGTGAAGCAAAAACTATTGCTAGGCATGCTTTCTCAATGGATGAATAATTCATTTCATAGCCCACTAAGGTCCTACTGATGTAGTAGATAACTCTTTCTTTTTCGTTTTCATCATGTTGTGCTGGAAGAGCACCTAGTGCTACTGATGTTGCTGAGATATACAAGATCAATGGTTTGTTCGGTATTGGTGGCATAAACACTGGAGGTGTCAATAGATAGTCCTTGATATGTTGGAAAGATTTTTCACACTTCTCATCCCACTTGTAAGTTATTCCTTTATGGAGAAGATGCGAAAAAGGGTGGATTTTATCTAATGGTTGCGCTACGAACCTCCTGATAGACTGCAATCTTCATTGTAACCCTCTCATCTGCTTCAATATTTGTGGTGGTTCCATGTCTAGGATGGCTTTTAGTTTTGTTGGATCAACTTCTATCCCTCTTTGTGAGATGATATAGCCAAGGAGCTTTCCTGATGTCACCCCAAATACACATTTATTTGGATTCAACCATACCTTTTACTCTTCAAGTTTGTTGAAGATGGGTCCTAAGACTTGTATGTGTTCACTTCTTTTCTTTGACTTAGCCAAAATATCGTCAACATAATCTTCATATGTTTTGTGGATCATGTCATGAAAGATGAGGGTCATTGCTCTCTGATAGGTTGCTCTTGCATTCTTTATCCCAAACAACGTCATGTTCCAACAATATGTCCCCCATGGACAAGTGAATGTAGTTTTGTGTTGATCCTCCTTGGTGATCATGATTTGATTGTAGCCTAAAAAACCATCCATGAGTGATAGCATTTCATGCCCAGTTGTTAAATCATGATGTCGATGTTAGGAAGAGGGAAATCATCCTTCGAGCATGCCTTGTTCAAGTCTCTGAAATCAGTGCAGATTTTGATGCCCCTAGTGGGTTTGGAGACTGGTACCAGGTTTGAAACCCACTCAAGATAATCTATGGGTCAAATATATCCAACGTCAAGAAGCTTTTGTAACTCTAGTTTGACCAAAATTGTTATCTGAGGGTGCATCTTTCTTAATTTTTGCTTCATTGGTTTAGCCTTAGGATAGACTACTAGATGATGCACAAATACTTCTGGATCCAACCCTCACATATCCATGTATGACCATGCAAAGTTAGCTCTTCACTCTTACAAGAATACTGCTAGGTTCTTTTGTTCTTCATCCAACAAGGATTCGACATAGAAAGTGATTTATTCCACACATTAATCGAGTGGCCGCTTAAACTTTAACTCTTTTGATGTAATTAAAGGGGAGATCCCTCTTATGCCTCAAAGAGGTTCACCCCTCGATACACTCTTTATTTTTACCATTTTGTGGACCCGTGAGTGCCTGTGGTTTTAACTTAAATAATATCTCGTTGCATGTCATCAATTTGCAACCTAGCGATTCGTCTCCTCGTAGTATGCCCTTGCCCAGTTTGTCAAACCCTTTGTGATCTACTCATGATGTTGTCAGCTGCAGTCCCATGAATCATAGACGTCATTTTTGAATGAATCTTGTAAATTGGTGGTCCTTGTTAACGAGTTGCGTATCACGCTGTATTTCTCTGGTTGCTGCGAACATGAAGAGGGAGTTATTCTCTGTTAACAAATATCCAAGGAAGCCATCTAGATTAGTATCACATGATAGGTAAATCAAGAGGAAATCTTAGCTCAGTTTAGCGTATACCAATAAGGGTAACCTTGCTAGTACAACCATAATATTCTTTTTAGTTAAACAATTCTAGCAAACCATTGTCATTTTGTCCCAATTTCTCATTCTTGATATAGCCCATGCCCTTCATTAGCTGTAATCCTTTATTGTCATCTTCCATAGGAAGAACATGGACATGTCTTTCATCTTGATATAGTAGTTTAGAGACATTCTCCTCATTGACATATTCTTCGTTCAAATCCCCCCACTTGGTGAAGGTAGTAGCTGCCATCTTGATTGTTTCAGCCTCTTTATTGCTAGATGGGGGTTTCCCATGGGATTGAGGAGAAAGAGGTAATTCTCCCAAGACAAAGGTATCCTTTGTTAGCTTATAGTTTTCACAACCATCATCCTAGATCACTTCTTTGATGTTGGGTATGTTCTGGACAACATGGGTTTTCGTTTATGAGGTAGATGCAAGGGATGATTTGTCAACAAATGAGGTAGAAAGTGTAGGCCCTTCATCATTCTTGGGTATTTGGGGAATCTTATAGAACTTGGCCTCAAGATTCTTACAGTAGTAAAAAGGCTTAGGATCTCCATGGATGGTAACTCTACCCTCAAAAGGAAACTTTACACAATGATGGTATGTTGATGCTACAACTTTTAGGGCATGGATCCATGGTTGACCAAGCATAATGTTGTAAGGAAGATCAAGGTCTAACACTTGGCACGTAGTTTTTGCGATGAGGGGGCCTACTTGGATGGGTAGTGCAATGATGCCTTGTGATACTCGTTCTTGGTCATCATATGCCCTAATGGTGGTGCTCTTTATCTTCTAAATAATATCCTCTGAATAGCTCAAATTTTTTATCAACTGAAGGGTGCAAATATTTAGACCAACACCTCCATCTATTAAGACTCTTTTAACCCTGCTCTTATGAATGATAACCTTGAGGTGTAAAGCACGATTATGAGATGGCTACGACGGTAGGTCTTGTTATGAGAAGGTGAGGAGATGATTAGTGATATGCCCTACCATAGCTTGAAACTACTCAATATCTATATCCTCGAGAACATATGACGTAGATAGAGCTTCCTCTAAGATTTCCCTATGCACGAGGGATAGCCTCAATAGTTCTAAGATAGAAATTTGTGTAGGGGTCTTCTTAAGTTGATTTAAGAGATTGTACTTGCTAGTGCTTGTTGTTGGGCGAGTAGGGGGTGCCCTAGATTGAGATGGGACTCCTTGGATGGTGAATTTACCATGTCGCATGGTGACTCCACATTCCACACCAGGTCCTTTGATGGTGATGATGGTAATGACGCTATCACAGGAAGTGACCACATTGGAATAAGTATGTTACACATTTGTATAATCCTTTTCTTTCTCGTTGTTGTTTCCTTTGTTATGATTCGACATGGGGGTCTTGTATATCTTAAGATCTTGATTACCAGCTGGTACCTCAACAAATATGGTATCGCTTTCTATAAGATCCTAGATAATGTTTTTGAGTCGCATGTAGTTCACTATCTTGTGTCTTGATTTTGTGAAAGTCACAAAGATATTTTTCATTGTACCAGTGGTTTATCCTGCGGTTCTTGGTAGTTTTTGAAATTTGGAAGCATTATGAGGTTGGCCTCTACCAATTTCTTCATGATAATCTCAATAGGAGCACTTAGGACCACCTTAGCATCTACCACTCCATCATTTGTTATATTATTGTTCTTAGCCCAGACATGAGGCTTGTTGTTTGAATTGGTTGATAGACGGTTGTCTTTGTAGGCTTGAGTGTTTCCCTGTGAGATTAGAGCTCTCTCGATGTTAAGGGCTCTAGGGACAAGCTCGTCATAAGATGTGATGCACTACATTTTTAAGTGAAAGGATAGATCTGGATCTAAATTTGATATGATAATCCCCACTTGTTGTTCATCGAGAATTGGCCACTTTCTTTTACTCGCTCTTTACCTCCATCGCTGCAAGAAATTGGTGAAAGATTCTCCTCTGTTTTGTTTGAGAGTGTATAGCTCTTCTAAGCTCACATCCATGTCAATATTGAAGGATAAGTGATCTATGAATTTATCAATTATTTCTTGAAATGTTTTGATACCTAGAGGCAATTGTGAGAACCAATCCATGGCAGGGCCTATTAAACTTTGTGGGAAGAGGCACATCAAATAGGACTCATTATAGGTGATCTCCATGCACGACGTTAAATTCTTTGATATGGTCCACAAGACTTCCTCTCCCTTTGTATTTTTTGAATTTGGGGATTTCAAAACTAGGAGGGAATAATACCATTGTGATTTTTCGATCAAATGGATATGGGCATAAGTTGTGTATGGGGATTCTTCGTCTTGCCCATCCAGAGATCCTGCATTTCTTGTGTTAATGCCTTGAGCTGCGATGCCATATCACCCTGTGGGATTGGTGGAGGAATATATGTTGTGTATTGTGGGATAGTGGATGAAGCGAACATGAGATTTTGATATGATGAGGTGTTGCATGGTGTGTATGGTGGTGTAGGATAAGGTGACGATGGTGTAGGCGTATATGTTCCTAATGTGTTTAGGTTAACGATGTTTTGTTGAGGGTTATAGAATAAACCCCATTGTTGTTGTTGTTGCACGAGAAATTATTGTTGTTGGCCATGTTGTTGAGCTTGTTGTTGTTGTTGAGCTACTAGGGCCCCTTGTTGTGTTGCTAAGGCTGCTTGATGTTGTTGTTGTGCTACTAGGGTTGCTTGTTGTGCTTGTTGTTGTTGTTGTTGTACGACTAAGGTTGCTTGTTGTTGTTGCTGTGCGACTAAGGCTGCTTGTTGTTGTTGTTATGCTGCTAAGGCTACTTGCTATTATTGTTGTTGTTATTGTGCTGCTAGGGATGCTTGTTGTTGTTGTTGTGTTGCTAAGGACTCTTATTGTTGTTGTGCTACTAAGGCTGCTTACTGTTGTTGTTGTTGTTGTGCTGCTGCTGCTAGGGTTGCTTGTTGTTGTTGTTGGAATACTTGTTAATAAGCCTATTGGGCTTGATGTAAAGCTAGGGCATGTGCTTGCAATGTAGGATCAACCAGTGGTTGGGACATATGAGATGGGTTTTGGGTGATGGTGTTTTGTGTAGTTTATGGATTGTTGATGAGAGTTTTTGTATTCCCTTGGTTTAACATTCCTTGCATGATAGTGGATTGAGGTGGAGGAATGTAAGTTTGAGGCCCCGTTTGATTTTGCATGACTTGGGGGACAAACGGTAAAGATGAAGATGGCACCATTAAACATTGCGATGTTAAGGGAATATTAGGACCTTGGGTCCACTGATTGAAAGGATTCCCTTGATCAATGTTTTGGAGATTCCTTTGTGTTTGAGATGTGGTCAAGGTATTACCTTGGTTGATGGGTTTGTGATCAAGGGATTGTTTTAATGTGGGTTGATAATGGATGGAATAGATGTGTTTTGGGAAACTGTTGGGTTTGATGTATCAATAGGAGTATTAGATGAAGAGGTCCCATGTGGTGTTAAAGGTTTATTTTGCATGAGAGTACTTCCTTTCCCTTTTGGGTTCAACTGGTCCACATTACCTTGAGTGATGTTGGGCACACATGTGGTACTCATGGGTTTGAATGAAGATGGATGTCCTCAATAAGTTGAGGTTGTTGTGGAGTAATGGAGTGTAAGTGGTTTATGTTGATGTAGATGATTTTCGGGAATGGGGGGAATTCCAAATGTTAGTGTCCAAGTGGTTGTTTGGGATGGAGGATTGGTATTGAGGGTACCCACAAGTGTGCTTTCAAATGGAAGTTGAGTGCACCGTTCCTGTGAATTTGACCAACAGACATTTACTGAGCTTCCCAGGGATTGTTACAACAGTGGATGAAGTTAGGCTCTTAGGTGAATGATTGTGCAACAAAATATGGGGGAATTAGTGTCCATGCCCCCTGGCAATGTATACGTCTTAAGATTTCCTCCTGTAAGTCCTAAATAATTGTCGGATATCCTATCCCATATGCACCTGATGGGTGAGTTGCATTTGCATGTGGGTAATGGACCCCTTAGATCAAACCAGTGGATTAGGACCACCGGTGTAAATATGACTTGCCTTTTTTTCTCTATGATTCTCTTGTGCATCTCGGTTTTACCAAGCAATTTTGATCTTTTGGGAGGATTAATTTGTAATGTTTGGAACTCTTGTGCTTGGTCCAAATCTAGGTAAAGGATACCTTAAAGCCCTTGACAAATGATACGAATGAGATTATGTGTGATGTAAGGACCTTACCATTTTAGACAACACCTCTGACTTAAGTTTGATGTTGATGTTTGGATAGAGGATGTTGGATGAACTTGGGAAATCCTTAGTAGAACTCGTTAACCTTCTAAGATAGCTGTCTAAAGTTGATGTAAACCCTTCCTAATGCATGGAAAAGATCTATTTCTACATACAATGCTGGGGTTGGTTTTCCATTAGATAATAAACAAAGTGCGCCTGTGTATCATTGAAATGCATAATGGAGTTTGTGGTAATAATATAATGAGGCAAAATAACATTTGGTGGCACCATATGTAATGCAAGTGAGCATGTGACCAACTCAAATGCAATACCTAAATCGTCTAACTACCAACCCTTTCTGGTGATACTCTCCCAATCGAGGGTTCAAATCCTTCTTGACCAAACCTAGAGCGTCACGCCCTACAGTTAGTATCGAGCAACATATAAATCTCATTCATAATATAGCCAAGCACCAAAATAATAGTAAAATTAGTTTCATCATATTGAATATTCATTCATTTCATTTAACCTTTAAATAATATAATGACATAATCATGCATTAAATCCATATTTACACAAAGGTTAAATTAATTTGCTAATTTAACAATGGGGTGTAACATCTCTTATTACTTTATTCACTTAAGCTAAACTTAGGAGTGCTTTTTAATATTAGATTGGACTAAATATAGGTTAAATCTCATTGCATGAGATTAGGACACTTGTCACAATATAATCAAATCCTTGTCTAGGGTTTTCTTTTTCCTTTTATAAGGATTGATCCTTCATTGTAATCATTAATTTACATTCATTATTCAATACATAAAGCATATCAAATGCTTGTGTGGATCAATATTTCGTGTCTTGGTTGCATAGAAAATTAGTTACTTTGATCTCTTGTTTGTGATAGGCATTGTGGTTGTAGGTGATTTATGGGAGTTGTGGGGGTCACTATCAACTCTAACACTTCTTTTTTTGAGAAAATGTAACCAAATTTATTTTCATTTTAAAATGATAACTTGATCGAATAAATATTTCACAATACAAATTTATAATCTTTCATATATAAAATCAAATCAATCCTTCTAAAGAACTTATAAAAAGAAGGATAAATTATCATATTGTGACTATTTTATTATGTATTTAAAATCAAAACTTGAACATGTTAAATATAGTTTGCATAAGGGAAATGTAGCATGTTCAAAGAGACATTCAACACAAACATTTTCTATCACAATGAACTTAATTTTAAAAAATTAAATGTAATTTTTCATGTACGAATATGAATATATATACATGCCAATCTTTGTACATAAAGGTCATATTTAATTAATACACATGTATGTATAAAATTTTATGTGAGAACTAACATGTTCTATATAATCAATGCAAAAGAGCTTCCCTAAACTTCAAGATTATTTATTCTCTATACTGACAAGGCCAACCACGTGAAGGTGGAAGTTCATGTGGCTTCACCTAACCTAGACCCAAAAATCTAAACCTATTCTATGCATTCTTCTAAAATACCTAATACATATACCTAAGACATTTAAGAAAGTTCAACAAGAAAAATAATATTTATAAGAGAACAAGTATGTAACCTTTAAAATAAAAAAATGAAAAATAACAAAATAAAATTTGAATTAGAAAATCAAAACTATCTAAATTCCAAATCAAACAACACAAGATAGTTACAAACCCAAAACTTGTTATACTATCAACTACACTTGTGTTGCAATCACACAGGTACATTCAAATTGGAGTAGACCTAAGACACCTATTTTATATAGGTTCTAGTAGAGGTATAAGACACCTAATGCATATATTCTAAACCTTGTTCTAGTAGACCCAAGACACCCAAGGTCCAATTAAGTTCTATAGGTATTCTTATACAAGAGGTCTAAGACACCTATTCTAAACCTTGTAAACTTGTAGACTAAAGAAACCTAACTTATAGAACTAAGATAATAAATTTAGTTAATGATTAAATATAAATGAGTTGATTATATCCAGTCTAGAGATCACACTTGTCATCAAATAAAATAAAATTTCTTATCCATATATTTTTATACCATGTTGGTTGGTTCATCTCGCTCATTAATAACAAATAATATTTTATCATGGTCATCTCTATCTAGTCTCCACTTATGATGTCCACATGTGTGTGGAATGAGATAAGAGACAATTTATCAACAATTACTAGGTGATTATATTGATACACCATGTGGTGAAGTTGGTAATCAATAAAATGAATCCCATTTTGAACATTTTGAACTTGTTTCAATTATGTTCCTTACATTACAATTGAACTTGTGGGAAATAAGGTTCCATTGATTGTTTGTGATCTTGCTAACTTAATCTTTTCTTAAGTGCAATATAATAAGTAGTAAGTTACAACTCCTATGTTTCCAATCTCTATTATGATTACAAAAACATCTCTTGCACCACACATGAAACATGTAAATTTTTTAGAACATGTCATAGAATTTTTAAATTTGAAGAACCAAAAAAATTTAAATGTTTTTTATAAAATAAGTAGCATTTACAAGGTGTACCCTTTACACAAAATACCACAAGGGAAGAAGTTCAACAACTCGTGCTAATAAAAAAACCTACATTAGAAACAACAAAAATAATAAACGAACAACAAGAACCAACACACCACAAAAAGGAGCGGGCATAACTCTTAGACTACTACTTAGATATGTTTTCCCATTCCTCTATGAGGAATTTGAAAACATCTTTTTTGTCGGACTAGAGCTAGGATCAGTGTCTAGGTCTTGATTCTTGATCTCCTCCTACAATAAAAACTTGAGAGTAACAACAGAGTGATGAACCACCTTGATAGTGAAGCAAGTAAGACAATTTAGTTTCCTTTCTAGAGTGCTGACACAGGTCTGTAGGGCCTTGAAATCATTAGTAGTACCATGAATAGGTTTGCTAGTCTCCTCCTTCCCCAAATGATATTAAAAAAATTAAATGTTATCAGCTATGTATATTAAAATTAAAAATCCATACAAGTTGTGATCTAGATATATGTGAATCTCTTTTAATTAATCTTCAAATATGGTCATAATCAATTGAAATCAAAGAAATATATTCAAATATTTCATCTTTGTCTTTGTCATATACATCACTAATAACTAATGGCCCACCAAATTCCATTCACTGATATACCCATGATATTGTTGGCTCTTGCAATCCTCATCATTTTCCAACATGCAGTCGCAATAAAAATAAGAGTAATCCCTAGTACACAATGTCCGTGTTTGATTATTTGTATTCATGACACAATGCAAGGTCCTTATTTTCTCCGCCCTCTATCCATGCACACTTTTTGATCCACACTTGCACATTTCATAATATGTATCAAACACTAATAAATTAATTATAATATTATCAAAATTACAATTATAAAATTTCACAATAAAATTTAAAATAAATATAAGCAAATACTGAACAAGTGAAATTTTTTTCAGATAATATACATACCTAATATCTCCAAGAACGCTCTATGTGGATGTGGGATCCTCTTTGAATATGTGCCAACCTTGTAAATGGATTGATTCTTATACCACACAATATTGTCATATGCATCATTTATACAATCCCTTGAATAACTCATTTGTTGTTTTCATAAAGCATGTTTGATGCAAGCTCTTGCACCATCATGCTCCCTCCCCATCCCAACTCTCAAAGAAACTCCAAATATGAGGTATATTGTAAAATTGATCATACCTACAAAGTGCAAAAAATGGTCTTAATGATTTGAATTGTGAGGTGCACCCATCTAACCATATAAAATATTTTTCAAATTTCACACTCCTCGACAAACTTGAAAAGACATGTTAAAGAAATGTTGTACAAAATGTGTCATACTCTTTATCATTGCTAGTGTAAAATTGATATTATTTCTTAGTGACTCAATGTAGATATGTACTTTCAACTCTATTCAATTCCAATTGTGCATGTAAATAACACACATGCATTGTAATAGTCACCTTCTCTAAATAATAATACAATGTTTGAATCTCATTTTGATGAGTCTTGCCTTTTGTTAGGGCAAGTTGCCTAGGTGACCTTGGAGATGCTTGGGTGATCTTGAAAATTCTTAGGCAACCTCACTATTTAAAAGGTAAACTTATAGTTTTGAAGGAGTGGAAAGCAACGTAAGGGCTAGAGAGGACAATACAAGAGCAAGGGAGGGTCCTAGAGGTTGAGTGAACACTTCCATCGAGGTCAAAAAGGTTGAGAGGGAGTCTTATTCATGCCACATGCGTTGTAGTTGAACCATTAGATCATCATTGGACTGCCATGTATGCCCATGCGATTTTGCACACTTACATAAATGGGTTCACTTTGATGTTTGAACCCACAATAAAGATATTGCTAGTGTTTACAAACCCTTTTGAGGAGCTTGCTAGGCAAGGTGATTCTCCTTTGGTCAAACCCAGGAGCTCAATGGGTTGGTTTACTGATTTTTGAATAATGATTGAAGACAACATACAATCGTGCAAGATGCCAATTTGTTATTAAGTATGTTGATGCTGATGTAACAATAAATACTCATATGTACGCCTTGAATGATGCAACAATTAATGAATGTAAGCTCTTAAATATCCCAACAATCTCTTAAAATAAATTAGATTTTATCCTTTTATACACCTTATAATACATTGAAATATTTCATGATCAAGTCGATAAACAACAACTAGTGAGAAGCGGACGATACAAACTCAATTTTAAATTTGAATTTAAAATACAAGATCAATTGTATGTGGTGTAATCAATTTAAAATGAGAAATGTACAATCCACAAATTAAATCCAAATTCTTAGATAAAAAATAATTTACCATTACCGACCTACCATAAAAAATAACCCAATCAAAAGTCAAAGAGGGGAAA
>VDFB02207442.1:0-77279 GCA_007258455.2 Sequoia sempervirens | reverse complement strand
ATTCAGTTCACACAAATTCCAAGGATTGACAACAAAGCGGCTGATGCTATGGCTATGATCGCCTCATTGATACAACTCCCAGAAAAATAGACTCACTATGAATTTATGGTGGAACAATTATTTACACCTGCCTATGACACACCTGAAAGCCAAATTATCTGCCACCTAGTAGGATCTGATTCACCCTGGTATGGTCAGATTTATGCATACCTAAAAGATGATACTTTACCACCTGACTTATCCCACAACCAAAAATGTAACTTTATCCGACAATCCTCCTGATATACCCTTATTGCTGATACCCTTTATCGCCGTGGTCTTGATGGTACTTTACTTCGATGTCTTGAATGTGACGAATCCGACAAAGCTTTACAAGAAGTTCATGGGGGCATTTGTGGTACTCATTCGAGTGGACTAACCTTATCCAAGAAATTGATTAGAATGGGTTACTACTGGCCTACAATGGAGAGAGGAATCATTCACTTTTGTTAAAACATGCTCAAAATGTTAGATTCATGGGAATCTTATTCATGCTCTTGCACAAGAACTTCACTCGTTCACACCAACCTCGCCGCTCTCAATGGGGGTTAGATCTAGTGGGAAAATTCATCCTCTTTCATCAAATGGGCATAAGTTCATTATCACAAATACAAAATATTTCACTAAGTGGATTGAGGCAAGACTTCCTCTCTAAAAGTCATCGAAAATGATCTCATCCTTCATACCTCCTCAACTACATTATTTGTCGACATGGTATTCCTTCTAATTCCATTATTACAGATAATGGTCGTTTCTTCAAAAATTAGATGTTGATGAACTTTTAGAAAGATTCCATATTCAAGACGATATTCCACGTTTTACTATCCTCAAGGGAATGGCTACAGAGGCCTCAAACAAGACTATACTAAAGATCTTGAAGAAGACTGTCAATGACTTAGGGAAGGATTGGCATGTTCAACTCAATCCCGCCTTGTGGGCTTACAGAACTAGTGTCCGAACGCCGACAGGAGCGACACCTTTTGCCCTCGTCTATGGAGTAGAAGCCATATTTCCTTTAGAGGTAGAAATACCTTCATTAAGAGTATCACTGAAAGGTCTCATAATAGATGAGGAATACAGAGTTTCCCAACTCCAAGAGTTAGAACTTTTAGATGAAAAGATACAGAGAGCAGCAGACCATTTGAAAGCATACCAACAAATGATGTCTCGTAGCTATAATCACAAAGTAAAGCCACGTACCTTTCAAATGGGTGATCTAGTTCTGAAAGAGAACCCACGCAATCAACAAGACAGAGAAAAGAAGGGCAAGTTTGAACCAAATTGGTTAGGCCCCTATGTGGTTATTGCAGTCTACGGTTCATGAGCATACAAGTTATCAATGCCAGAAGGAGACCTATTTGATGAACCCATCAATAGTATACATCTTAAGAAGTACTATGTTTAAGTCAGAAAAAGTCTTGAAGAAATCCAAAAAAAAAAAGCAGAAAAAGTCCTGAAAAAATCCAAAAACAGCAGAAAAAGTCTTGAAGAAATACAAAAATAGCGTAAAAAGTCCCAAGAAATACAAACAAAATCAAAAGATAATGTCATAGGTGAAAAACTCGGCAAACAGCAGCTTCATTGACAAAGAAATACAAAATCAAAAAAGGTTCTTAAAATGCAATAACACGTATAGTGAAATCAAAACAGACGTTATCTGTACCTCTCCATTTATTAGTTCATGTTTTGCACTTTGTCTTTTCAATGCTTCCATTTTCTGCATCTTTTTCACATCTTAGGGTCACTAATCGCATCATCCTGCCGCCATTTGCCTAGAGGGTTAAAACGTCTTACCATGGCTTGATCGTTTGTCCATATTCTTTTCTGCAAGTTGTGTCAATAAACGGGGCAAAACTCAACTGGGGGCACTCAACTTTCAGAGCATACCAAAACAGCTAGACCATGACATAGGATCTGATCATGCAAACAAACAACAAACTCATGCAACAAATTTTATCCGATTATGACACACTTTTCAGCAAGATATCATATCATTGTCTATTGGATGATCCAAATATCTGAATAATGTATGAAATAACAGTATTACATGTTTGACCAAAAGTTGTTTGATTTTTGATATCATTACTCCGGAGCACACTCAATGATGTATTGAACTAGAGTGGCAAGGAACGAGAATGATTTTTCTTTTGTCTGCTGTCTGGAGGTTAACAGTCAATCTGATGCAAATATGTCACAAGACATGATCACCAAAGTGATATCATCGATGACAGTTCCATATTTGCATCATAAAGGTGGTTACTCTTTGTTTGTTTATGCAAGAAATGCTCAGGTCATCTCGGTTCAATTATACCTTGATGCTTGTGTTCGCTTGCTATATCAAAATACATGAAAGTTGTACTCTGGTCATCATTGGCACTAATTTCCCCTCTGATGCTTGTACATACTTCCAACATTTCAAAACGTTCTATGATGATTCAAGAAGGTTTATAACTGGCTCAACACACTGGTTAGTTTCATGTAGTTGCATATTCATTAGATCATTGTATATATCTGCATATTGGATTCACATCAGTATTTTGCAAGGCTGAATGAATGCATTAACAGTTGTCCTATAGTTTTGAGTCTTTGTGGAGGACATTTGGACATTTGATTCATTGCATCCATTCAGGGTTCATTTATCATTTTATCATTCATTCTCATTTTATCATTCATTTTATTATCTTTATCTTTATCATTCCCATATCATTTATTATTCATTATCATTCTCATTATCATCATCTTCATCTCATATCATTTCATTATCATTATCATTTATCATTTTACCATTTATCATTCATCATTTAATCATTGTTATCATCTCATATCATTTCATTATCATTATCATTTATCATTTTATCATTATCATTCATTATTTAATCATTGTTATCATCACATATCATTATCATTCATCATTTAATCATTTTTATCATCTCATATCATTTCATTATCATTATCATTTATCATTTTACCATTCGCATTTATCATTTTATCATCATTTCATTATCATCATATTACCATTTTACATATCATTTATCTTTTCATCATTATTCATACCACATTCATTATCTATCATATCATGATGCATTTCATACATGGAAAATTCAAAAAAATTAACATCTCACCTATATACATACATCATCACAAAACCATTGCATTCACATCATAATTACTACACCATCCTGCATCATAATGATTAGTCCACAAAAATAATAACATATCACAATCCATCTCATATCGTAAATGCATATAAATAATATCCATATCATATCACAAATGCATCCACAAAAACATCATCAAAAACATCGCCGCTGCATATCATCGCTCATCAAAATAATACAAATGTCCAAATGTCCAATGAAGCTAACAAGGTCAGAACATCATACATAAGACATGATCAAACCTCAATATACATAATAAATCAAGCCTCAAATGGATAACTGATGGATGCCCCTGAAGGAGCTGGTCTGGAAGGAGGTGGCCTGCCACTCGTACCTACATCAGGATCCCGTCGAGGCCCTGTAACCTCTCTGCCATGTGTCGATGTCCGGGATCGGGTCCTCGTCCTACTGTGCGATCGGGGATATGGCTCTCACTGCTCGAGAGGGCATAGCTCCTCGTAACGAACTCTATAGTACTCAGCCTCCCTAGCAGCCTCGAACCCCTCTGCAATGGCCTCTCGTAAGGAGGTACTCTCTATGGTACCCATCAGCCTCTATGCTACACCCTCAGCCTCCAGTGCTCGCCGTCTAAGGGCATCCCTCTCCGCTATCAACTGTGACACCTGGGAATCCGGGGCGGGTATCTGTGCCTGTGCCTGTGTCTGGGCCTGTGCAAGCTGTGCCTGTAACTACACTATCATGCTCTGAGCCTGCACTAGCTGACTCTGAAGCTGTGCCTGCTACCCCTGAAAGGTCTGCACCTGACCCTGCAAAGCATCTATCTGTGCCTGCCGGGACGAAGATGTCACCCTAATCACTGTCTGAGGCCTAACACTGGATCTGGACCACTGAGGAATCAATACTCTGCCTAGGCTATCTAGCCTCTGCTGCCTCTCCTCATCCCCGTCATCTCCATCATCTTCATCGTCTGAGCTGCTCTCCTCCTCCCCATCTCCACTCTCATCACTCTCCTCTCCCTCCTCCTCCTCTCCTCCACCCATAGCCTGCTCCCCTCCACCCATAGCCTGCTCCCCACCGGCCACACCTCATTGTATCCCTGCTCCTGGCTGTGGTGCTACTCTGATCACCCGTGCCTCATCTGGCACTGTGAACCGTGGAAATGGATGCGTGTGAAAGTACTGGGCATAATCATCTGTCATCCCTGCATCCAATATCTCTGGCCTGTCTGCCCATACCTCGGGCTGTAATGAGGTGTACTCTATATACGCTGCCTGGTATGGAATGCATGGCCCCCATCCTACATCCCCCTTGCGCCGCCCATAATGAGCAACACCCTGGGGCATCCCCTGAGTGAATCCAAACTGCCTCAAAACACGTAGTGCCAAAAACCTCTTAATAATAAAGGGTGTCCGCCCTATTAGGTATTGTGGTCTGCACACACGACATCTCTAGGTGATCAGTCCCCCATGCCTCGCAGTCTGTGTAGGGCCTCCATATCACCGAATCCACATCATCCAAAACTCGCCGCTAGTACTCTACCTTGCCCAGCCTCTGCTAGACAACTGCGCCAGAATAAGCATACACATACGACCTCCCTGCTGGTCTCGCCCTAGTACAAAGTGGTCTCATGACAGCAATGTGCTCCCACGCCCAGATCTGCAACAATGTAACTCCACTTGCCAGGCTGGTGGATCCTCTGTACACAATCCGATGTAGATCATGGTACATGTTCGCTAGGACATAGCTACCCCAGGCAAATCTCCATGGCTGAGTGATCATCCACTCCAGCATCCTCCCCCAACCCACGGCGAATCCCTTGGACCGATGGTCCAGTCCAAGGAAACCTCCAACAAATGCTGCCAACACCGCAACCAGAGCCGAATACCTGCTGAAATCATCCCAATCTATCCAGTACCCATAAATACCAGGATCGCCACATATCTGCTGCAATGCCTCGGTCCCACCAATCTCCTTGTGGTCATAAACCACAAGGGCACCAACAACCGAAATCCGATACACGTCCTCAGGTGTCACACTCATCTCACCTGTCGGCAGGTGGAAGGTGTTATGCTCTGAATGCCATCTCTCGGCCAAGGCTGTCAATAGCCCCCTGTTGGCCCGAATGCCTCGCGGCATGGTCAACAGCAGCCCCAATCCACAGTCTGCTATCACCTATAGCTCTGCAGGAGTCAGCTCTCCTATCCACTCCCAACATAAGGGGATTCGCTCTCTGATCTGGAGGCTTTTGAAAGCCTCCTATTTTGTTCATCCATCACAATCAACTTCATCAAATCAGACTCATATCACATAACATATCAATGACCTATATCCAGTGTTACATCAATCTATCAGCATGTCCAATCAATCTACTCTATCATCATTTACTATTTGTTTTTCTTTTCAAGAAAGCAAATTTATCAACACACATATCATTTTCTGTTTGTATTTCAATCATGAATGCAAATTTTTATCTTCATTTTACTATTTGTTTTCTATCGCAGAAAGCAAATTTATCAAAATATCTACTCTTTATTTTTCAATCGCGAGAAGCAAAGTTATCAAATTCAAATCACTCAATCAATCATTCAATCTACTCTTTGTTGTTCGTCACAAAGTTATCAGCTATCTACTCTTTGTTTTCTATTTTGAAAGCAACGTTATCGGTTCTCTATCAGATTTTCTATCCTATCAATATGATGATTCTACAATTTATCTATCTATTGACTAAGGAAGCAATTTTCATCATCATTTTTTATCACACAGGCATTCTGGGGAATTTTCCTAAATGCACAATTTTGTCGCCCATATGCGCTAAAGTTTTTCTCCATTGCGCTACACTATTTCCTAGATGCGCAAAAACCCCATATGCGTGACTTTGTATCTCGGATGCGCTACTCTAACTACCTGATGCGCAACTCTAGCATTTTTGGACTAAACCCTAAATGCGCAGTTATGTGCCCTAGATGCGCTAACACACCTACCTAACCAATTTTGCCCTATATGCACAGCTCTATCTATCGGATGCGCTCGAAGATCAATTTTTAACCTGTCGCTAGATGCACTACGGAAATTCCTAAATGCGCAAAAACATTTGTCGAATGTGCTAAAACTATCCCTAGATGCGCTAGAACGTGCAAAAAAGTTGCAAACCGATTTACAAACAATTCAAAATCGATCTAAACTACAAAATTTGACAACATAGATGGTTCAAATCACTCACCGGTGGTCCATACACCGCTAGTCTCTGATATCGTCGCACTCGCTCGAACCTATGTCTGTGCATGGGGATCACCATCTCACCAAGTCACTCTCAGAGCTCAAATTTTACTGTAGCAGCAGGAAATGACACTTCATTTTACCCCTTTTTACCTTATAAGGGTCTTTTTTTAGGATGGGAATTAATGGCATTTCCCATTTTGTTATCCTCTTTTTCACTGGGGCATCGGACACATCATCTATCAGGAGCTAAATGACTGTTCCTCTATCACTATCAATTTCTTCTTCCGTGATTTATCTCTCGAGGGGGCATCATCATCAATATCAAAAACCAGAAACATATCAGGGGCAAATTTTTATTTTTCTTTGAAGCAATGCGTTTCACATATCACTTCAAAGAGGGGCAAAATGTATACGCATAAAAATGGTCATGTCTATAATCCTGGCAATTAATTAAATATTTATTATTTAACACTCTTTCTTAAAGTTCCTCACATATGACAACAATTAATTTAATTATATTGTCTGCCTATCTTATTTCTTCCATAATTAAATAAATTTTACTTTATTTAATTATTTTCATATGTCCACTTAATTAATTAAATAAATATATTTTATTTATTTTAAATTAATTATCATTGAGCGAATTAAATTAACCTTTGATTTTAATTAGTTTAAATATTCTCTTTTCTTCTATTTTTTTTTCTTCTAATTAATTAAATGTTTCATTTAATTAATTTCATAAAAGTGATTTAATTAAATAGATCTTATTTAATTAAAAATATCTTATGCTTTCTTTCTAAATCAAAATTAGGTATTTTAACCTAATTGTGCAATCTTCTCATATCATAATTAAATATTTTATTTAATTATGAGATATTCTGCTTTTTCAATAAAACATGATTAAAGCTCTTTTCTTATCACCAAATTTCTTCTGCTTTTAAAAGCTTAATTAAATATTTTATTTAATTAAGAAAAGTTGAATATCCTCCACAAATGAATAATTGATTTTTTTAATTAATTATTTATCAGCTTTAAATCTTTCTTTTATTCTTTTCAAGAAAGATGATTTCTTATCTTCTCTTCTTTTCCCTCTTTCATAGTAAAATAGAAAAATCTTGTTTTTAGGTTTCTTCTATTTTCTCTTCAATTTCATCTTTCTTCAACCGTTCGATCTGCCAGGAATTATCACAACCGTCAATCGAGACAGCCAATCAAAATCATTCGAAAAACTCTATAAATACCTGTGTGAATCCAAGCATTGGTAATAGGCAATTAATTAGAATTCACTTAATTCATTTAGAGTTCAGTTATCATAGCATCATGTTTATTTCAAGTTTCTTAATTCAAATCATCATCATAGCTTAATCTTGCATCTACATCATAGCAAAATCTCGTTCTTTAGGAAGACAATTTGTTGAGCCTAGCCTACAATCTGAGAACACAAAGCTGGAATCAATAAAAACACTAAAGATAGAGGACAATAGGACGACAATGGAAGCAGAATAGAGTTTGCACTTCTTTACTCTTTATATTTTGCTTTGATATAATGTTCTATTAGTGTGTTTGAACAGTTATTGTCAATTCACTTACGCACTCATTTTTCATACACATAGTTACAGTGTAAAAAACAAACCAACACCCTCTACCTTAAACCCTCTATGCTTTATCTCTCTCCCACTCTAAACTCTAAAACTTTCCTTGTATTATTTTATAATTTTCATTATTCTTATTTATTTTACACTTACATTTACAAATACACATACATATGCATTTATTTTTTTAATTTATTTCTCATGTAGTTTAATAGTTTGATCGATTTCATATTATATGTGTTGAAGACTTTAGAATTTCAATTACATTAATTTATGGATATGTTGTATCTATAACACTACAAAACCATATTCTCTTTGCATTTACACTTGCATTTAGAAATACACATTTATATACATAGATATAGATTTCTTTAATGATATGTTCCATTTATTGTTCTAGGAGAGCATCCAGTAATTGTATTTACATTTAAATTTAAAAATACATATACATTCATACATGCTTACATATATGTGTGTGTATGTATATCATTTATATTCAAATGTTTTAGAACAAACCCATTAGGTCTACACATGGATAAAAAATAATAAAATTAGATCTCCCATACATGTTTTGTTGAAACCTACGCTTGAACCTCTCATTTCACATGCTTTTCTCCATAAAACTCTTGAGGACAGTAGCTATACCTTCTTTATTTTCTCATCCTACGCCCTATTCATGCATCCTAAAATTACAACAGTATCCATGGGTCCTCTTACACAAGCTACAGTAATCACAAAAAGTGTAAGAGCCCCTTTATATCATGTTTGGACTGCAAAACCCTCAAAAATAGGGTAATTGGGTTGTATGCAAAAAATGAAGCTTTCTAACTCAAATCAACACCTTAAGCCCTCAAATCAAATTCAAATAAAATTTAACACATATCTTCACAATCTGGAATTGATTTCACATCAAAATATGGCTGCATGTGACCATACAGTGCTGCATAACAGGAAAAAAAATAAAAAATTTGAAGAAAAACATAGATTTTTGAATGTCAAGAGCTTGTATTTCTTAAATCCTCAACCACAAATAAACCATTACAATGATCACTCTTCTTTATTCCTTTAAAGGTATTTACATGTCAAAACACTAAAACTAATTCCTTACAACTAACCTTTTAATCTTTTATGATCACATGAAACATAAAACACACTAATTTCAAGGTTGTTAACATCACTATTGAAATATTTTAATTTTTTGACCTTTCAAACATTAAAAAGTACATTAAATTAATTATGTAATGGCATAAAAATTAAAAACATCATGAATTAATTATGTAACCACATAAATCAAATATAATTCTATCAAGAAATTAATATCAAATAGATAATATAATCGCATAACTCATACATTTCAATGTCATTGATCTTCTTCTTCATCCAACTCTTTGTATGTATCATCTGATCCAGATTCGACATCGTAAGGATTGGTCATATCATCATCATCGTCATCGATATCAATTTTGATAATGTCATCATCCAGATATCAGCCTTCATGAACATTAACTCCTACATCATCAGTGATCTAGTTCCTCCTCTTCACATTCGCCGGGACATCATCAACCAACTATCGATCATGATCATCATCTACATCATCTTCTAGTTCTTTGGTATCTTGTTCCTTCCACCACATTATATACTCTTACTACTTTGACTCATGTCTACCAACAAATGACCAACCCGGGTTTACTTGAACCCTAAAATACCGCCACATTATTTGAAGAACATAGGGTCTATTTCCTAACTCACTGATCAACCTTGTATTAACCACATGGTAAATCCATTTATCATGTTCAATAACAGCTTCAAGATTCTCTTTCATTCAATCAGTCTGCATTCATAGATCTAATGGAACAAAATTAATCAAGCACTCAAAGTCACACCTGCATATCATCCAAAACCTATAGTATTGATTTTCTCGAGACTTTGATGTATGTCGCCCTATTTAGAGAAAAATTAGGATCTAAAAGACTGCAGTTATAATAGAATCACAATTTTTTTTCATGTCATCCAACATTTTGATTCAAAATTTACGACGATTGCACCACATAGCCTTGTGGTGTTTCACCTGTAATATGTCAAACATGTAAAAATTATTGCAATATCGTTAGTTGATGAACATATTTATCTTGGCCAAATGTATGCAAAGAAAACAATCTCAACATATATATACATCAATATAATTGAAAATAATAAATAATATGGGTGATTAATATATTTATATGTACCTGTTTATCTCTTAAACCATATGCTAAACCAATTTCCCTTTGTGTAACATTGGAATCTCCATTACGATGAGCTTCTTTAAGCAATGAAGCCACACCTTCCCATGTTCATGCACGACCAGATTGTTGACATCGTTCAATCCATACCGTCATCCAATCAAGATTGTTGGCGATGTAAAAATGCAATGCATCCCACTCTCGACCAACTGTATCAAAAAAATTTGAAATTCACAAACGACGTATAATTAGTTAAATACCACAGTATACGACCTTAATTTATAATTCATGTATATTGAAGATTAAAAATGAAATAAGTACAATATATTTAAAAACCATATGTAAAATGTATTTCAATTAATCTCCATGACCATGTTATAATTACCTCTCACTTTCCTCAATCTACCTTTCCCCATTAGGTACTCCCCTTCGAATTTGTTAATGGAGTTGGGATCCCAAATGCAATCTACATGGATCTTTTCTACAAACTTAGGAAGATATTCAGTAATGTACACCATGGTCTGGTATACCATATATCCCTCCACCATAGAACTCTTAGGATGTGCTATTTTTCTAACCAAAGCCTTCAAAAATTTTAAGTGCCTCTCAACCATCCACATTAATCTTGTGTGTACAAGTCCACACAATTCAATCTCCTCAACTTGGTGTATGAGGTAGCATTCTTGTGCATTGAAAAATATCAAAAGTAGACACTTTTCCATTTCACACATTAGACGATGAATTTTTCTCTTCCAATAATTTATATCTTCTTTATGGATTTCTTTAGATGACATCCATCTACAAGTGATCCAAGGCACAAATATATTAACGAGATTTAACAAAAATATACAGTATATTACATAACAAGTAAAAAAAATGGCAATTATAAGATGTATACAACGAATTGAAAAAATATCGCTACTTACCTCATGTATTTTCCAAGATCATATATAACTTGCTTGACATTGTTGTCAAAGTTGTCTGGGAGAGATAGATGTAGAATGCACTACAACAATTATAAAATGATCTTTTCATTATTTTTCCAAAATAAGTAAACACAATACACTAAAAAATATATGCATTAGACAAGTGTATATAATATACCTGAATAATTACCTTAATGAAGGTATGCCAATCATGCATTTTCATCCTTGACCAAAAATCACCTTTCTTTCTTATTATATTGTTTATGTTCGCAACAAATCTTGTGGGAAATCAAATTTTTCGTATGACTTCTTTTATAGCATTGCTTTGTTGCTTTGTTAATAACCAAGGAAGGGCACTTATATTAATTTGGTCTCCATCGCTATTTAATTGAATGACATTTTTCATTGCATGATTGGCTTCCTAAATGTCACTACAAATTTTGACAATTTTTTATTTGTCATGCCTTTCATCTAATATTTTCCATAACATTTCTGTTATATTCTTTCCAATATGCATTGTATCAAACAAACACACAATTTGTAGCTGCTCATAGTAGGGCAACCTACTAAATTGTCTGGGATAACTTTGCAGTCCCTGTGGAAACCGGTCATTAATGCTTTGATGACCTTCATGAAGCATATAAGTTAAACAAATTAACAATAACAATCAAATTAACAATAACAATCATTGTCAATTACAACATGACTAAACACAATACAATATAAAAATATAAATTCAAAACATATCATATATGATAGATAAACAATTTGATCTGATATATAACATTGATGATTAATTCTATTATATTCCAACTTCCATAGGCGAGGTGTCATTCTTCATGGTTTTAATGTAGTCTCCTCTTTCCCATTGAAAAGATGTTTTTCAATAGTTCGATACTTATGATTTCTATGGAGGAAGTGCCTATACTCATCAAACACCTGCTTTCCTAAACTTGTTGAACAAGGAGATTTCATCTTTGGACCACAAATTGGACATGCAAATTTTCCCTTTGTTTGAAGACCTGCAAGATCATATATAATTGGATTAAATATGTCAATTTTTATAATTATATATAATGAATAGATTATTTTAGAAACATGCATGATATCTACTTCATCGAATTAAATATTGTTAAAGTGCAGTCGAACATTATAACATACCACAAAAATGTGTTAGCCCTGGGGCATCATGAATTGTCCATACAAGCATTGCATGGAATTGAAATTATCGTTGTCCTATGGGTCTAGAGACGTCATACATAGTGATGCCATTCCATAACTTTAGTAACTCGTTGATAAGAGGCTCGATATACTTTCATATCTTTAACTTGGTACTTACCTAGTTGAATGAACATAAACATTACATAATTATTATAACCATTTTACTGCAATATATATAAGTTAATGTACATGACTATTGAATGAAAAAAATATGTCATTATGCAACAAATAAGATAAATGAGATGCTACTACGTTAAAGAAAATTGATGTAAAAAAATACCTAAAACAATCATTGACAACATTATGTACTCCCTCTTTATTGACATCCATGGAGGAATGTTATTGTTGATAACAAAAACATGCCACACCGAGTAAATAGATCTCAGCTCTCCAAATGGATTGACACCATCTGCTCCCAATGAAATCCTGATATTACGAGGTTCTTCTTTAAAGTGTGACCATTTTTCCTCCATGTCCCTAAATGCATAACCATCCACAGGCATTCGAAGAATTTCATTTCCACTTCTATTCCATGCATGGTAATCCATAAATTGTGCTAAGCTTTCACGCCTAAATAATTGTTGCATATGTGGAATAATGGGAATATAATGAAGAACCTTACGAGGCACCTTTTTTGTTAGTTGATCTATTTGATATCTACTGATATGACATTCCGGGCATTATTTTGCAAATTCCTATTGTTTATTATATATAATATGATCATTGGGACATGCATCTATTGCTTGATACTCCATTCCGATATCTTTCATAATGGCACATAAATCTCGGTATGAGCGAGGTAAAATATTTGATGGTGGTAACAAAATTCACCAATCAATCTACAACAAAAAATAATTTGTTCATATAAAGAATATTAATGGTACATATTTCATCCTTTATTTACTACTGATGAACTAATGATAATTAAAATAGATGAAAAAAGATGACATTTATGACATACCTTAACTTGTTATTGAGATTGCTATGTTGGATAAACCATTCATAACCTCAAGTTCACCAACAACAATACAACAAAGAGAAGAGTTGTTTGGAAGCCTTCATAAAGGGGCTCGTATGCCTTCTCAAGTCCAGGTAAATCATGAACATCATCAAATTCATCTCAATCATCATGATTAGTTGTGCCCCTAAATGTGTCATGAATCAATGTATTTGTACCATCATCTTTAGCTATGTTTTCGGTAGCACTTGATCATCTTCTTCCATGGGATCATTGCTTCAACCCGATATTCACAACTCCATGTTAGTCCCTTGCAAAACCACATTCTTTGGAAAGTGATGAAATCCATATCATCTACACTAGGGCTACCCCCCACTTTTATAATAATGATGAAACAAATAAAAATGGTCATGATCAGAAGTGGAGTTACTATATATATATAATATTAAAATGATATAAGTATTTACAAATTCAAATCAATATAAACACATATAATGAACAACTTACCAATGGACGGTAATCATGCCCCTTCAAGCGTGATAAATACTTACCTCTGATGACTTTTCGGTTGTGATTAAAGTCATCATAGAGCTTTAAGCCCATACGTTATTTGGACCGTAACATTTCCCCATGCTTGCTTTCTTTTCAATCTGGCCCCACAATCTATCAAAGTGTCTCTTCATTTTGTTCTCCACTAATATTATCTGACATGATTTTCTTTACCAAGCTTGAATATTTATATCTTCAAAAAATATCAAACTCACACTCCAATAATTTGTAGTCATAGACAAGTAACAAAATCTAATAATTCTGATATTTTTCACCAAAACATTTGGCAATGCAACCACCCACTGCCAAAGAAGATAGTTTAAAGTTAATGGCCCAAAAAATACTTTTAAAATGTTAATTCCAAAACTTATTAAATTATGATTTTACTATGATTTCCAACCCGTTAAGACTCTAAAATAAAATGAACTTGATTGCAAACTTCCTACAATGATGGAGGTAGCGAGCTAGTAAGAGTAAGTGACCCATTCCTAAGGAGCAACAAGTCGGAATCATCATTGCTAATGTTAATACAGATTTATCCTTTTAGTTAAAGATGCAATGTCTCACTTCTTATGACGAGCTTATCCCTAGGACCCTCAACATTGAGAGAGCCCTAATCGCATAAGGAAGCACACACTAGTAAAATTTGGCAAATAAATGACTAGGTGACTAAAACTTTTAGTCACAACAACTAAAATGACTAAATTCCTCATTTTGCAACTTAGCTACTCATTGGAGTAAATAAATTACTAATAGTTGGTTGTTGATTTAAAATTATTTAGTCACACAAATAAAAATGACTAAATAGTTAGTCATTTATTTATTCACAATCCATTTGAATAAATCATTTAAGGAATCAAGAATATAGCCTACCAAAATACTCTAAAACTTTAATAAACATACCCTAAAACTTTTGTCAAAATCTTATTTTCAGGCATAGCCCACGGGAATGGAGTTTTCATTTAATAAACATGCTCTAAAATCTTTGTCAAAACATTATTTTCAAGAAGCATAAAATTTGCCAAAATGGAGAAGTGTTTAGTAAGAATGACAAAGAGCGGTGAGATTTTTAAGTGAAAGGAGGCATAGGATTCATTGCTTTTCACTTATCTCATTCCTACTCTACTAAACAAATCTTACATTGTTCCTACTACTATTTGTAATCTAGGTATTTAATTGACATATATTTGCATAATCTCAAATTCCTTCAGAGGCTTTTGAAGTATCAATGTATCTATAGGGTTTAGAATGATTTCTTTTAATTAAAAATAAATAAATGATATGTTTCATGAATTAGATAATGTGGAGATCTCCTAAATCTTCCCAACACACTATCCTCTTTGGCAATATTCATTACTCCGACTACTAGGGTTTTGCATGTGACATCTTTAATATCTTCATGACCGTGGCTTTTAAATAGATCTCAATCTTTGCTTTAATCATTTTCATGGTAACCCTTGAGTTCCATAATCCACCTTCAATCTCTTTTAAGAACAGTGTCTTAAGCTAGATTGCATAGTATGCATATAAAGCAAGTCCTTCATACCTACAATTGTTCCAAACCACCACTCACTGCCTTACTTAAAATGTTGCCTCCATAAGCACAATAGCATGTTTTAAAATCATGGTTGCCAATGATTGACCATTAAGGTCACCACTTTCATCAAGATACAATGATATTTTTGTCTTCAAACTCAAGGCATTATGCAAGATAACATTGTGAATTGTTTTTGTGTATGATTTGATTTTCTTGCACATTTACTGCTTTGCTAACTTTCTTTAAGACTAGGTATTGCACCCTCAGCTGTAATCTCAAATAGCTCACTCACTATCACTTGAAGATTCCTTTCATGAGCATCCTTCTATAAAATCAAACTATGCCCTATAGACTGCCTACTTACTATAGGGGACTCATTGTTTCATGGTATTGTAGATCTTAATATCCTTCAACCTTATTGACACTACTTCACAATCCACAAGGTATTATTCACTATTCTCCTATCTTTGATGAGTCTCAAAACACTGCTCAAACATGCAATCCACTACCTCCATTATACATTAATGGCTAAGAAGAAACATTGAACCTATGATTACCACTGTTACTTCATTTGGACAGTCATTCCCTGATTGCATTTTCCTTGTCTAACACTACCAAAAGCATTTGAAAAACCCTTAAGGTCAGCAAAGGGGTAAGGAAACTCACTGTTAAAATCTCCACTTTACTATGCAAGGTTTGAGCTTTATTATAATGTCACTGCTCAGCCTCTTTTTGACTGTCACATCACAAATGATTGTCATTCTTCTTACCATAGATTGTATTTACAAATGTCACTAAGCTACATAGTGTGCTTGTTATTGGCTACAATCTTTAGATTGCAAGATTTTGTTATTAGCTACAATGTCTCAATCTTTCTAGTATTCAAACCTCACTAATCCACTAGAATTATTATTTATGTTTCTATGGAGGCCTAGGGTTTGTACCCTAATCATGCTCTTACCAATGCTTCTGTTGGTATTAAAAAACAACCTTAAATCTTGGGTCAGAAAATTAGTTCTCTTGACAAATTGGTGGTATGATCTTGGATTGTATCCTAGAGTGTGTGGGAAGCTTGTGTTTGATCATTAAGGTATGTAAACCTAATCAGGGAAATGTATCCTATATAGCATGGGTCTTGCTTTAATACTTTCCATAATGGTTATTACCATATCACATTATTATAGTTTGCGGTAATCCAAGATTGCATTCAAGTATGTAACAAACTTGGTTTGTAGTTTAAGCTATACACTTTTAAGTAATATTCATAAGGTTTAGAAAATCTTGATCACTCTCTAGAATAGCCCATTAAACATGGGTCGTGCTTGAATGCACTACATAATTGATATAACACAACCACTCTACATATCAACTAGAGTTATAGGATTTTTCTTGCAACAAGAGGTAATCACTCTTTGATCATGCTATAATTACATCCTAACCTGTTAAACTTGAGACAACCTGAATGCACCCAATGATGATTGACACCTACATTATACAACCTAAATTAACTACATTATATGAGTGCCTCCATTTCTATCACAACATAGCCACATTAAACTTGGGTCACACATGAATGCATCATGTATTTGTTATAGCACAACTATGCCACATGACCAATAGAGTTATGGATCACATAATTACAGTCACAATAATTTGTTCCTTGGTTGTGATCTTATGGTGATTCCACACAACAAAATCTGGACATGAAATTCTCAAAACCCTAAACCTCTAAAAATGAAATCTAATGAGATGTTGCTTTAAAATATGATTTTCAAACCTGGAACTGCAAATTTGACTTCACAACTAAATTCTGCAAAAAGATAATGACTACCCTCAACCTGGCAATATCTTCTTGACTTTTTTTTGATTTTTCCCAAGAAAATCTTCCTTAGTTATCCACAAACTGTCTCAAGTAGAGCAAAACACTGTTACAATAAATCAGTGAACTCACTTTTCTTTATGTCGGCCACAAATTGACTTTTTTATATTTTTCATGTTTGTTGAAATTTCGACGAAACTGATAGTCCAAATTTTGACAAAACCTAGGTTCGTCAAAATTTTGACGAACATCGGGGATAAACTTTCAAAAAATTGAAAATTACACTTCAAATTTTACAAGCACCCGATGATACATCAAATTATACATATTTCGTAGGACATTTTCATCAGATTTTATAGTCAAATGAGTTAGTGTGGCAAGAAGTTTTCAGATTGAGTGGGAATGTACTCACTCCAAGTACTAGTTATCACCCACAAATTGATGGGAAAACTGAGATTGTCAAAAAATGGTTGGAAGGGTATCTTAGAAACTATGTTTCAAGATGACAAAAAGCTTGGATTAGATGGCTCCATTTGGGTGAGTATTGTTACAATTCTACTTATCACATGTGACTCAAAATGTCTCTAGTCATGACCTTGTATGGATATGAGACTCCCACTTTCATTGAATTATTGCTTGGTGAGAGTAGAGTCCCCCAAGCCAAGGATTTATTGTAGCAAAATTAGGAAATCATGAAATCCTTGAAAGAAAATCTCCAACATAGCCAAAACCAACATAAATTGTATGTAGGTTAGCATCATGTTGAGTGTACATTCAAGGTTGGAGATATGGTATATCTAATATTGTATCCCTATAAGCAATCTACTCTCAAGAAGAGTGGAGCAGAGAAGTTGAAGCCACATTTCTATGGCTCTTTTAAAGACTCCAAAAGGATTGAAGAAGTGGATTGTGAGTTGGAGCTACCTAATAATAGAAATGTGCATAATTTATTCCATGTGTCATGTCTCAAAAAGGTGCTTGGACACAATGTTGATGCTTCTTCATAGTTTCCCCCTTTGGATGAAGAAGGGAAGCTTGTTCTTGTTCCAGAAGTAGTGATTGATTTCAAAGAGCATACATTGAGGAAGAGGACCATCAGAGAGTGCTTGGTCAAATGGAATAACTTACTAGGAGAGGATGTCACTTGGGAGAGTGATAAGATATTGTAGCACCCAAACTTGCAATTTCTTATGGACAAGCAATTTTTGGGAGGGAGGACTGTAATATCCCCTTCTCAAGCCTAATCAGTTTGAAGAGCATTAGCCTATTTCTTAAGTTTTTTTAAGCTAAGTGGCAAGGCAAGGGGACTCCAAATTTCTTGGAGGATGCAATTTTGGAGTTACAAGGTTTCTTTTGTTGGTAATGAGCTCGTAATATTGGTATGAATGTCACTCTCTAAATTGTTTACAAACTTTTGGGGTGTTCTCCAAACTTCTTAGAAAGCACGTCTATTTATAGTAAGTCTCTAAATTGGATTCTATTATTTACCTAATGCCTCAGTATCATATTGGCATGGTCAAAATTAGATTCTGATGTGTTTCAAGATTTTTTCATAACTTGGGGTGAAATAATTAAATTACTCACTTAAGTTATTTATTGTTTATCATTATTTTTCATAACTTAAGTGTAATATATTTTTGAAAATGTAATTTAAATTCCCAATTGGATGCCTAGGAGAAATAAAGGGATCTTACAAATGAAAAAAAAAATTATTTTATTTTAAAAGGGAATTTGTTGAAAGGGGTGAATTAATTAATATTTTAATTGGATTTTTCCCTCTCAAAACTCTATAAAAGAAATAATTGGGGATCATTGTTGCATATATTGAAGAATGATAATATCATATTGTTGAATGGATTTGGTTCTCTTTAATCTTTGAGGATGAAATCCCTCAAAGGTTTCTAGTTTCAAAATTAAAATATATTCCCTAGCTAGACTATGGTGTGATTCCATCTCAGAGTCACCATTGGAGCTGATTTGAAGCTTTCAATTTTCTTTTTCCAATATAGGTGGTTTTGATGTGTTCTAGTTTTCTAATGGTTTTTTATGACTACTTGTCAATTACATATTGTGAAGTGTGAGTTCCCAAGGAATTTATGAGTGTTGGTCATACCATTTCACCTTGTTGATCGTACCCATTAGATGAACAGTGGAGGCTTTTTTGGAAATTTCAAGAGGTATAAAATTAATGGAATGGTTATTCTCATATTAGGCAACCATATTGGAGGATTTTATAGGAGCTAAATTGAAGTTTTGAATTTCCTAAGACAAGTCGCCCCTCTCAAGCAAGTTGTACCACTACTAGAAGGGGTTTGAATGTTTATATCTAGTTTTTGTGGATAGTGATGGTTGTAATTCACTTCCAAGGAGGTTCCTAGATGGATGCATGAGTTTCCATGTGATGGGAGGTTGTAAAAAGAGTTCAAAAATTTATAATTAATTTCCTACCTAGTCATCCCTATTTTGTCCAACTTTTGTTTCTAGCAATAGCAAACCTATAATAACCTTTTTTCAATAAAGAAGAGTCTTTTCCTAGTGTCCAACCACAAAAATTAATGAGGTATAATGATATTACTTCAAATTGGGTGACTTGTTTTATCACTTAGCAATATTTTGGGGGTGATTTCAATCAGTTCATTTCATATTTTTATTGTAACAAAACATGCATTCTTTGGATTGGGGAATATGAATGGTCTAATATTGTAACACTAAGTGGTAATACCACTAGTGAGTTGATCTTGATACTTTTTTGTTACTTATCCCACTGCATAAGTGGTTTATTTACTTACCCCACTGCATAAGTGGCTCTTATACTCACCCCACTGAACAAGTGGCTTTGGCACTCACTCGCCACTAAAAAGTGGAAGAGCTTGTTTTTATACTTCATTATTGTATCATCTTTCCCACTCCAAAGTGGATGTGATCAACTAACCCCCATTGGATAAGTGGTTGTTACTTTCAATAGCTTTGTTTTCAAGTATAAATTGTAATCCCATACATCATATTCTCTCACCTCACCCACACTAGGAACTTGGTGATCAAAAAGTGGAAAGGAAGTTGTTTAGCATTATATTCTGATTTTGAAGCTAACAAGTTGATTTTTTAAAAAATTAAGGGTGCATTATTACAAGTGATCAAGGGAGATGTGAAGAGATCATACTATTGACTAAGGTAGGTTTATATTAGAAATTTGAAGGGATTGTTGAAATGCATACTTGACATTCTATAGCACAAAGATATAGCAAGAACATGTGATACTATATAAGGAAAGCTAAAACTAATTTTTATTAGCCTAGAAAATCAATCAACAAAATCATCAAGGAGTTCAAAAGTGTGTAGGGAAATAAGGATGTACCATATGTTCCAAGGTGGTGTAGGTTGGTGATATCATAGTGACTGATTTGGTCAAGGTAGGTTGAAGGAAAGAAAAGGAAGAAGGAAATAGGAATTTCTACCATTCATTTGATTAACCACATGATAAATGACCATTTGTGTTGCTAACATGGTATCATCAAGTATACAACACATATTATTTTTTTCAAAACATTATCACCATGGCCTTCATGTACCCACATGTCGACATCTAATCAACCAAAGAAATCAAAGATTCCCTATCAACTCCTATGAAAATGCTTAGTAATCACTCCATTAAACAAATTCCTTCATATGAAAGGGGTGTAAAGTGTATTTACTTGAAGATTAATGAAATAATTTAAACACACCCATCCCAAAGATCAAGGATTAGTGTGCAATTCTTAAAAATAAAATATTTTAAATGTAATTACCCACTAGGACTCTTTTTGTTGCTATCCAATGAAATTTGGACACATCACTCTTAGCAATATGTTAAAAGGTCACATTATAATATCTAATCACTAAGGATTCAATCTAGTGGTCCACATGCACTGCCCCAAGATCAAAAATTGATATTGTACCAAGAAACAAAGAAATGGATAATTTAACATTTATCTTTAGGTGTTAATAAAAATGGATGTGACACATAATTTGACCATAAAGAACTCAAAGCTACCAATAATTCCAATGAAAATAGTCCCTTGGGATGGTAATGAAGTACCAAATAACGAATATGAACTTCTTAAAGCACATGTTAACCAACCAAGCTACATAATTTCAAACATAATGAAAAGTACATAGCCCTATTCACTTAAGATTCAATTAAATGGAGCATATACAAGTACATCAAGATCAATGACCACCATCTCCCTTCTTACAAGAAAAATATGAATGGGCTAAAATTACCTACTTGGCATTATCTAATTTAAATGTGGCATGCCACTTGCTTGCCCAAAATTCAAAGAGCTTTAAGTTTTTGTGATGTCATTTCTTTATGATAAACAAAGAAAATGACCTAGGGCAATAGAGTACCAACCATATAGGGGTTTCACTGAACACAAGGTCTTGATTATGAGGGAAAAATAACAAGAGATGCATCTTCTCAAGAAAATTAAACAACAATAGAATACTTGGTCTAGGAAAAATATAAGAGAATATAACTACATATAAGCAAACTGTGGTATCAAAAGTATGAATACGTTGTTTTGAAGTTGGTATTTATTAGAGATAAATGAGATCAATATATTTATTATATAAAATAGGCAATCATTTTATTGACCTATAGTTCTTTATGTTGACACATGGCATTTTTTATTAGTAATAATAAGAAAATAATTCAGAGGTTTGAAATATCAATTTTAATTACAGTTTGATTTGAAGGATTTGAGAATGGCTAAATTTATCTTAGGGATGGAGATTGAGATGGTTAAAGATAAAATAAAACCTTGGTTCAATCAAAGGACATATGTTAACTCTACTTTGTAGTGTTGCAAGATGTAGGATTTCCAAGAGAGTGTTCTCACTATTATGGGAACAAAGTTCAAATGAAGAACATATATTAACTCTATTTTATAGTGGTTCAAGATGCAGGATTTCCAAGAGTGAGTGTTCTCATTATTATGGGAATAATTATTTTAGTTGAGTATTTTCCCATACTAGATCAAATAGAGGACATGATCCACAACCCTTATTCCAATGTATTTGGTAGCCTTAAGTATGTTATTTTTTGTACTAAATTTGTCATTTCCCAAGTAGTGGAAATCCCAAGAAGGTATCTATCCAGTTCAAGCAAGGAGAATTGGATTGTAGTGAAGAGGGTCTCTAGGTATATTTGAGACACATTTGAGTATTATATTTTGTACTAAAGAGGTATAAACTTGAGCAAGACAATGAATATATACGGATTTTTTGATTCTAACTAAGCAGGATATGTGGATTGTGATAGTTCTACTAGTGGGTGTGTATTTACTATGTTTGATGGTGTGATTAGTTGGATGAGAAAGAGAGGTTGTAGTTGTTATTTTACTCCAAAGAAAAATTACACAATAGCCACTTATGCATGTAAGGAAGCAGTGCGGCTCTAAAATATAATGTTTAGATTTTTTATTGAGCCAATATAGTGTTGATTTGGTGTGACTATCAAATTTTTATTATCTTAGCAAAGAATTATATGTTTCATGTGTAGAAAAAGATTCCTAATATGTAGTATTACTTTGTTCATTAAATGGTGGAGAACAAGAGGGTTATGGTCAATAAGGTGGATAGTTCTATGAACATTATAGATGCATTGATAAATCCTATGAACATAGAGAAGTCCAATTAGTGCAAAATGGATATCGACATCATGCCAAAATTTAGTTCACTTTGTTGAAACCCCTTATGATTATCTCAATCTATACAAGTTGGAGTTAGGACTACATGATTGGGTGTTATACATGTTGTAAGTCAAAATTATAGATGAATTATTTAATTTTTTATAATATTGTAAGTAGTTTGACCATGCAGAAAAATGTGTCCCACTTGGATGCAATAGTAATATTGTATTATTGCCCCTCTTCAACATGTGTCATTGGTCTTATGATGGTTATAAGAAGTTGTTGAATGGGATTTACTAGTTGGACTATGACTAGCATCTTTGACCAAGTAGATATAGTCATTTGAGAGGTTTGTAAGTGTAATTATTGTGATATCTTGGAGTACTCTAGAATGACATCAAGGACCCCCTTGTTCATATAGGTTAAATGATCAAATCAATACTTATATTCTATTTTCAAAGGACTTACTTTTGGAGATGGATGCATGGATTGGATGTAGACCACCTTGACTTGGTATAGGCTCATGGTTTTGAGCCCATGGTTTTAATAAATCATTGACAATTTATTGGGTTTCCTTAGTTATATATTGAGGGTTTGGGATGCACATTATAATCTCTTGTGAAGTTCTAAGGATCTATGAATGTATCATAACCATTTTGAGAACTAATTAATTGGGTTTGTGATTTGGAGGCTACGATTTTCTCTTATGATGATTTGAAGGGAATATTATGTGTTATATGTTGTGTTTCTTTTCTTCTTCCATTCTTGCTTTATAAAGGTTTTCATTACTCTATTAAAATTACTATAGCTCTTATTTTATTTTTTATCCTTATTGAATTAAGTGGGAATTTTTCTCTAATATATGGCATCAAGTGTGTTAATTATACCTCATCTCCTCATTAATGGTCATTCAAGGGTATTTATAAGCATCCCCAAGCTAAGGTGTTACCCCACACATAATAGGATATCTCTTTATATTGATGCATATACATTTATATCTACCACATGGTTATGGATATACATTCTTCAACACATGGGTGACTCAACCTATCAAATGGGTTCTAATTGTTCCCCTCTACTTCATCAATAATTGGAAACAAATATTTTCTCCTAGCTCATTCCTTGCTAGATCACAAATTGCTAATCCTTCTTCCTTGATCTTATTTGGAGGTAAGTAATTTGAAAATACTTATGCGTTAACATACTTTGGTGTAAAAGTGTATAAATTTTATGTTATTTAATTCATAGACATGATGAAAAATTTTGTTAATGTTGCTCAAAGATTCTTAGATTCACTGGTGCAGGGCCACCTTGGGGTTTCCTTGCCTCCATGAGGATTTGTTAAACTTTATTTTGTTTTTCAAGATGATTATGATGTAATAAGGTCCAAAGGACCATTTTTAGTGGTTTGTAATAGGTTTTCAATGTTTTTAATAGGTTTTTAATGGTTGTAATAGGTCTCCTCTTCATATTGTAAACTTGGTGCATCCAGGCTTAAGAAAGAAACAAAGATCCGTGATGTTTTAGTATGTTAGAGGTTTCTAAGACATCCATTTGTCTTGAAATGGATTCAAGTTGAAGCTTTTATGTTTGTGTTGTTTTAAGTTGTCTCAAGTAAGCAACTTGGCTAAAACGGAATTTACTAATCCTCCAATGGCCCTCTAATTCAAAAAATAGTTGAGGGATATTGGGAGGAGTGGGAACATGTTTAAAAATGCCTCTTTTGGTTGAGGAAAGCTTGTTGAAGAACTTTGGAGAATATTTGAATGAAAAAGACTATATTTTCTCTAAATTTTTGTGTTCTTTTCCTACTAACTCACGTGGTACAGACATGAATCTCTTTGTACGGGCTTAATACTGACATGGATTGATAGAGGAATGAAATAGATTTCCTTTGGTGGTGATTTGGTGTAATTTCATTGAGTAAGAGGAAGTTATTGGCATTTTTCTAAAAGTTTTTTGAAACCCTCAAAAACCAGGGTTTGATCACAAAAATGGTTGTGGCTCTCCATTCCTTCGTGTTCAAGGCTTGATTCTTGGTGGAATGGTAGATTTTGTAGAATAATTCATGATACAAAAGTTTTTGGAGAAAGGCATGGAGTCTGGAGCAATTTCTTTGGTACCCTGGGCCTGGCATCCTCATGTGGCAATGCCTAAATTTAGTGCAAAAATATGAGTTTTGCTAGTTTGAGAGTGAAATTGGAAAAGGGAGTGCTTGGGAAAGGTTGAAATGTGCTTGGGAATGTTGTAAGAATTTTTTTTTTGGCTTAGGGGTGTTGTGGTGTGCCTAGGTACTCAAATTCCTGTGTTGAGCAACCTATTTAGGCCTCCTTGTGGCATAGAAGTCTAGTCTTTTGTGGTCCTTCCTTTTGTTTGTCATGCTGGGAGGTTTTGAGGAATTGTAGGGGACTATGTGAGGGATCAAAAACCAGTGTTTTTTTTTTTGGTTACTTCCCTTGAGAATCTTTTGTTGTGACTATCCTAATTGGGAAGGCTACAAGGAGATTTTAGGTCTGGTTTGAAGCGATGGATGAATGAAGATTTCTAAATGCAGGGTTGGGTTGTTTTTTCATGTCTTGTCATGATGGAAATGTTCCAAGCATTCTCAAGTCACTTAGTTTATCTGTCTATGAGTACCCTCATTGAATGGTGGGGTTATCTTCTTGAGGGAATAGTGGAATTGAAGAGTCCACATAGAGTATTTGAGAGAAGCTAAGTAAAAGGGTTGTTTGTCATTAAGGTATGTTCTTCCCCTGCTCACTCTACATTAGAGTGGTATCAAAGCTAGGTACTGGTTGAGAAATTTGGAAGAGAGATTGTGAGTTGAGGTGAGTGAAGGAAGATGCCTCCAAAAGGTGGGATTGTGGTTGCAAGGGAGATGAAGGCCTTGAGAGATAGGATAGAGGCCATAGAGAGAAAGAGGGTGACTACTAAGGAACAAAGCACCTTAGAAGAGGAGGTAGAGGGTGGAGATGAAGACCATCCAGAAGAGGAGATGCCTCCTGAAGAGATAAGGTTCATTGGAGCCTTGAAAACCATAAAATCAGAAGCCACTGAAGTGAAGATGGACATCCCAATATATGGGGGAAAGATGAATGTTGAGGCACTACTAGAGTGGGTGGATGCCTTGAACAACTATTTTGAGTACAAGGAGATGGAAGAAGACAAGAAGGTTAAGTTTTCCAAAACTAAATTGAATGGGGCTGCTTTGACTTGGTAGAATTACTACCAAGGAGAAAGAGTGGAAGAGGGTAAGAACATGATTACTTCATGGGACAGAATGGTGAGAAAATGAAGGCACAATTTCTCCTTGCAGATCATGAAGTACAAGTGTTTAAGATGCTCCAAAACCTTAAACAAAAGGATATGTACGTGGCAACATATACTGAGGAGTTTCACAAACTTAGTATGAGGTGTGTCCATGTGGAGAATGAGAAGGAGAAGGTGGCCAGGTATTTGAATCGCCTAAGGTTTGCAATCCAAGATGAGATGAGTCTAGTGACTCCTAAGACAGTGGAAGAGTGCTTCCAAGTAGCATGTAAGGCAGAGGAGAAGTTGAAAAGAAATCAAGAGCAGCAAGGAAGGGGTAGAGGTAGAAACTCCAAAGGAAGAGGCAACTTTGGTGGTAGAAACCAATCACAAAGAAAACAAGGGGAGTCAACTGGAAAAGAAGAGAAAGGTCAAGAGTCAAGAGAAGGATTCAAAGGTAGGATATCTAATGGAAGGGACAGATCTAATGGGAGAGGATCTAGCTCATTCTCTGGAAGATGCTACTCTTGCAACCAATTTGGACACCCAGCCTTCAAGTGCCCTAAGAAGCAAGCTTCAAACTCTCATAGTGAGGATAGGAGAAACCAGTTGTTGCAAGAGGAGGATGCTCAAAGTGTGACTTCACCTTCTAGACCTATTGATCCTAAATTTGGAGAGATCTTGATGATGAGGAGGTCACTTCTTAAGGTGCCAAGTGCTAAGGAGCCACCACAGAGAAAGTCCTTGTTTAGGACCACATGCAAATCTCATGGAGAGGTATGCAAGGTAATTGTAGACTCAGTCTCTACTAATAATTTAGTATATTTAGAGATGGTTGAGAAATTAAAATTGAAAACAACTCCTCATCCCACACCATATAGGGTGTCTTGGTTGAAAAAAGGCCAACAGGTGCTTGTCAATGAGCAATGCTAGGTAGAATTTCAAATTGGAGAGTATAAGGATAAAATATTGTGTGATGTTATCCCCATGGATGCCTACCACTTACTCTTAGGCTGCCCTTGGTAGTATGATAGGAAATCCCAACATGATGGTAGAAAAACACTTACATGATAACAAAATATGGGAAATCTTTCACCATGAGTCCCTTACCGGATGAGAGTATAAATAAGCAACTTGGGTCTAGTATCATGGTGGTAGGAGAGGATTTTTTGAAGACTTTAAAGGAAGAGGAAGGTCTAGGGTTTTCCTTGATTGTCAAGCCAAAGTGCAGATATTTTTTGTCCTCAAACAAAGGAGAACCTATACCTAGTGAAGTTCAAACATTGTTGGAGAAGTATAAAGACATTCTAGTGGATGAATTGCCTAGTTCCCTGCCTCCAATCAGAGATATTAGTCAACATATTGACCTAATACTAGGAGCTACATTTCCTAGTAAGGCTTCCTACAAGATGACACCAGCCCAAAATGAAGAGATAGCAAAACAAGTTCAAGAATTGTTGGATAAGGGCCTAGTGAGGAAGAGTTTGAGCCCTTGTGCAATCCCTACCGTGTTGGCTCCTAGGAAGGATGGTAAATGGAGGTTATGCACTAATTCAAGAGCCATAAATAGGATAACCATCAGATATAGGTTTCCTATGCCAAGGATGGAGGATCTTATGGATTGCGTAGGAGGAGTTCGCTACTTTTCAAAGATTGAATTGAAAAGTGGGTATCATCAAATTAGGATTGTGAAGGGGATGAATGGAAAATGACATTCAAGACTATTGAAGGTCTTTATGAGTGGATGGTGTTTCCCTTTGGCTTGTCTAATGCCCCCAGTACCTTCATGAGACTAATGAATGAGGTATTGAAACCTTTTATTGGAAAATTTGTTGTGGTTTATTTGGATTACATTATTGCCTTTAGTAGGACCAAGGAAGAGCATTTGGAGCATCTTGTCTAGGTCTTGAGAAGGTTGCATGAAGAGAAGTTGTTGATCAACTTGCAAAAGTGTGATTTTATGAAAGAAGAATTGGTCTACCTTGGATTTGTCATCTCAAAGGGAAATTTGAAAATGGATCCATCAAAGGTTGAGGCCATTCTCAATTGGCCACCACCTAAGTCAGTGGGTGATGTGAGGAGCTTTCATGGCCTTGCAAGCTTCTACAGGAAATTCATCAAGAATTTCAGCCACATTTGTGCACCTATCATAGATACAATCAAAGGAGAGAAGAAGAGTAAGTTCCTATGGACCAAGGAAGAAAATGAAAGGTTTGAGTACTTGAAAAGAAAGGTATCACAATAGCCTATCCTTGCTCTTCCTAATTTTAATAAAGTTTTTACTATTGAATGTGATGCAAGTGGTCAAGCAATAGGTGTTGTTTTGAGTGAAGAAGGAAGACCGGTTGCATTCTTTAGTGAAAAACTAAATGAGGCTAAGAGAAAATATTCTTCATATGATCTAGAATTGTATGCTATGGTCCAAGTCTTAAATAAATGGAGGCATTACTTGTTACCAAAGGATTTTATAGTATTCACTGACAACCATGCACTTAGTTTCTTGAATGGGCAAGAAAAATTGAACCAAAGGCACATGAAGTGGGTTGAATACCTACAAGCATACACATTCTCCATAAAGCACAAGAAGGGACAAGCAAGCAAAGTTGCAAATGCCCTTAGTAGAAGGTTCATGATGGTTCAAGAAGTTCAATTGTAAAGTGTGGGCATAGAAGCTCTTAAAGGTATGTATAAGGAGGATGAAGATTTCAAGGCTACTTTTGATGTTTTTTCTTAGTTTTTAGATGCTTTTCACAGTGATTATGCTGATTATGTTTTGCAAGGTGGCCTATTGTTTAAAGGCACCTAATTGTGCATACCCAAGTGCTCTATGAGGGAGAATTTAATAAAATAAAATCATAGTGGGAGTCTTGGAGGGCACTTTGGACTTGACAAAACCTTGGAGTAGGTTAGGAGGTTTTACTTTTGGCCTAAAATGCAGGTGGATGTAAGAAAGTTTGTGGAAACTTGCACCATATGTCAAAGAGAAAAAGGGACTCCTTCAAATATTGGTCTTTACCAACCTCTACCAATCCCAAATAGACCTTGGGAGAGCATAAGTATGGATTTTGTCATAGGACTACCTAAGACACAAAGGGGAGTTGATAGTGTCTTTGTAGTGGTGAATAGATTCAGCAAAATGGCCCATTTTATTCCTTGTAAGTGCACTAGTGATTCTTCTAACATTGCAAATTTGTTTTTCAAGGAGGTTGTGAGAATGCATGGCATTCATATGAGCATTGTATCAGATAGGAACTCCAAGTTCATAGGTCATTTTTGGATGACTTTGTGGCAAATTTTGGGGACTAATCTTCAATATAGTTATGCCTACCATCCTCAAACGGATGGACAAACAAAGGTGGTCAATAGATCACTTGGTAACTCTTGAGGTGTTTGACAAAGGAACATGGTGTTCAATGGAATTTGGTGTTGCCCCAAGCAAAATATGCTTATAATGATTTCATCAATAGAAGCATAGGTAAAAGTCCCTTTGAGGTGGTGTATGGCATGAATCCAAGGGGAATCTTTGAGTTGAGAGATCTAAAAGGAATGGAGAAGAGGAGTGTAGAAGGAGAGGAATTTGTTATGGAAATGAAATCTATCCATGATCAAGTGAAAGAGAATCTCAAGAAGAGTGTGGACCAATACAAAGAAAGGGAAGATTTGAAAAGGATGAATGTTTATTATAAGGTGGGATATCTGATTTTTACATATTTAAAGAAAGAAAGGTTACCTAAGGGCAGATACACCAAGTTCCAAATGAAGAAAATAGGCCCTTGCAAGATCATTCACAAGTTTGGGAACAATGCCTATGAGATAGCACTCCCTCCTGGAGTGGCTATCTCCCCCATTTTTAATGTTGCTAACTTGTACCCCTTTAAGGGATCTTTGGATGCAGGTGTAGGTATTGAAGCTGATGAAGATTGGGTGCAGGACCTTCCACCATCTGAACCTTTGAAACTTGAAGCAATCCTAGACACTAAAGAGGTGAAAAGGACAAGCAAGAAGGTATATAATGAATATTTAGTTAAATGGCAGGGTCTTCCACCTAAAGATGCAACTTGGATGAGTGAAGAGGATATTAAACAACATGGAATTACTTTGCAACAATTGATCTCAGGTGGTACTAGAGATCTCTTCCACCCCAGGTGTATGGTGCAGGGGCACCTTGGGGTTTCCTTGCCTCCATGAGGCTTTGTTAAACTTTGTTTTATTTTTCAAGATGATTATGATGTAATAAGGTCCAAAGGACCATTTTCAATGGTTTTTAATAGGATTTCAATGTTTGTAATAGGTTTTTAATGGTTGTAATAGGTCTCCTCTTCATATTGTAAACTTGGTGCATCTAGGATTAAGAAAGAAACAAAGTGCCATGATGTAACCAAGTAATAAAGAGGAGATAGTTTGATGTTTTAGTAGGTTAGAGGTTCCTAAGACATCCATTTGTCTTGAAATGGAGTCAAGTTGAAGCTTTTATGTTTGTGTTGTTTTAAGTTGTCTCAAGTAAGCAACTTGGCTAAAACAGAGTTCACTAATCCTCCAACGGCCCTCTAATTCAAAAAATAGTTGAGGGATGTTGGGAGGAGTGGGAAAATGTTTAAAAATTCCTCTTTTGGTTGAGGCAAGGTTGTTGAAGAACTTTGGAGAAGATTTGAATGAAAAAGACTCTATTTTCTTTGAATTTATGTGTTCTTTTCCTACCAACTCACATGGTACAAATAGGAATCTCTTTGTACAAGCTTAATACTAACATGGATTGATAGAGGGATGGAATATATTTCCTTTGGTGGTGATTTGGTGCAATTTCATTGAGTACAAAGGAAGTTATTGGCATTTTTCTGGAAGTGGTCTAAAACCCTCAAAAACTAGGGTTTGATCACAAAAATGGTTGTGGCTCTCCATTCCTTCATGGTCAAGGCTTGATTATTGGTGGAATGGAATATTTTGTAGCATAATTCATGATGCAAAAGGTTTTGTAGAATGTAATGGAGTCTGGAGCAAGTTCTTTGGTACCCTAGGCCTAGCATCCTCATGTGACAGGCCTAGATTTAGTGTAAAAATTTGAGTTTTGCTAGTTTGAGAGTGAAATTGGCAAAGGGAGTGCTTGGGAAAGGTTAAAATGTGCTTGGGAATGTTGTAAGAATGTTTTTTGTGGCTTAGGGGTGTTGGGGTGTTCCTAGGTACTTAGATTCCTATGTTGAGCAGCCTATTTAGGCCTCCTTGTGGCATATAAGTCTAGTTTTTTGTGGTCCTTCCTTTTGTTTGTCATGCTGGGAGGTTTTGAGGACTTGTAAGGGACTATGTGAGGGATCAAAAACCAGTGTTCTTTGTTTGGTTACTTCCCTTGAGAAGCTTTTGTTGTGACTGTCCTAATTGGGAAGGCTACAAGGAGATTTTAGGTGTGTTTTGAAGCGATGGATGAATGAAGATTTCTAAATGCAGGGTTGGGTTGTTTTGTCATGTCTTGTCATGATGGAAATGTTCCAAGCATTCTCAAGACACTTAGTTGTGTCTGTCTATGATTACCCTCATTGAATGGTGGGGTTATCTCCTTGATGAAATAGTGGAATTGAAGAGTCCACATAGAGTATTTGAGAGAAGCTAAGTAAAAGGGTTGTTTGTCATTAAGGTTTGATCTTCCCCTGCTCACTCTGCATCATTCACATTGTCAAAGTTATAATGCAATAACATATTAAGCATGTAGAATTTATAAAATTTGAGGCATTCTCTAATCACTACTTGTTCCACTTTTCATACAATATATTGTTCATAGCCTATCACCCTCTATATGTCTCCTTAACTGGGTTTTCTTTTTGCATTTTTAATCATCATCTAGAATAGCATGTTTCCTCTTCCTTTTTTTATGTTTTCTTGTACATGAAACAACAAGATTATTTTTTCTATTATTGTCATTGGTGATTTTAATTAGGATATATGAAACATGCCCTACTACTATTTCCTACAAATTAGCTCCATCATCCTCTTGCACACATTGTATGACTAAGATTATGTCAAACTCTCTTTCTATATTACTAACAACTTGTTAAGAGTTTTCGTTGCCTCGATATAAGAACCCTATTAGACCCAACATTAATTTTTATTGCAATCACATTAGCAATTAAACGGCTTCTATAATTACATTGAATAACAATGAAGACAACTTTGCCTTTCATAACATAAGAAACATTTGATATTGCTTCATTTTCAAAACCTATCATTGAATAAGATCCACATTTTAATATCATAATGTTCCTCTATTATATTAACAAAATTATTTTTGTTATTCTTTTTAATATCAAAAGTGATGTGACTCTTCATACATTTTGCTTGATCTTAGTAGATAGTTTGTCATACATGTATGAACTTTTTTAGAGAGAAACATGTTAATAGTCAATATATAAGCAAATAAAAATGATAAACATAAGAAGCATCAATGCTTACGACTGACTATTATAGAAAAGATGACTCCCATTGACCAGTCAATTATTTCATCCATATGATCTCATCATTTAATGATTTGTCTTGAATTATATGAATCTATATTACCTTTGATATTATATTCCCCACGACATACATCAAATTCATTGCCAATAGTTCACCGATGGAAAATTCACTGCCAGCAATTCACCATGGGAAAATTGATCATCATGACAAATTCATCATGGGAAAATTCACCGCCATGACAAATTCACTACCAAGTAAAATTCATTGCCAGCAATTCACCAAAGTGGAAAATTAACCGCATTAATATTTTTTAATATATATTTCAAAAACTTTGATTTTTTTTTTTAAATAATTTTCACCTGCCTTACAATACAATTTTATTTTTTTAATATTTTTTATGTTTACTTTAATTTCTAGTTCAAATATTATTTTATTTTTCCATGTATTTATTTATATATACATTTTTTTATTTTTCCGTGTGTTCCTTTATTTTATACAATATATATTTTTCGATGTGTTTATTTATGATATTAAAATTCCATTTATTTTTATTTTTATTAGATCACAAAATATATTGAAAATAATTTTTATTATTATTATCATAAATCATATTACTCTTTTGAAAAAAAAAATCAAAGTTTTTGAAATACATATTAAAAAACATTAATGGCGGTTAATTTTCTGCCTCGGTGAATTGTTGGCAGTGAATTTTACTTGACGGTGAATTTGTCATGGCGGTGAATTTTCCCACAGTGAATTGCTGACGATGAATTTTCCATCGGTGAATTGTTGACAATGAATTTTCCTAGAGCCATTTCCCACTTTATGCAATGTATCCAATATAACTCTTCATGATTACTCTTATCTTCAAGCTAAATTTGTTGGTTTCTAATTTCATTTCTAAGAAAAAAAATAGATTTACCAATCAAGAAGCTTGATGAATTGGGGCATCATTTCTTTATAAAGAAACATTTTATGATCACGAGTTTTTTTTTTTTTTTTTTCACAGAATGCTCTATCCTTCTCACTTGAGTCATAAAAAACAAGCATCTTTTGAATATGAATATAAGATAACATACCATCTTCGAACAAGAAAGAACACAATGACATCCATTCTCATGATTGTTAATACTGTAAAGTTGACATTGATGACAGCAAAACTACTATTGTCTATCCAACCCCTAGAATACACATTTAACTGTATTTATTAATTAACTCAAAATCAGCAAAAATGACTTACAATGAGGAATACTACGAGGACTACTACTTTTTCCCAGCATTTTAGTTACAATGCTACAACTCCTACAACTTCACAAAACATCAATAAAACAGTTACAATCCTAACATGACGAGCACAATACATAAAAATGGAGACTGGCCTAAGTGTGCAATTTGGGAATTTATACTAAATATTCCTCCACTGAATAATAGTTGTGTTTGTGTTAGTTCATAGAAGCTTCATTAAAAATATATCAATCTGCATTTTTTTTTCTTTTGTTTTAATCATGAGAACTTTTAACTGGTCAAGATTGGTAGCTTGTTGTCCCATCTTAGAACTTTTAACTGGTCAAGACTGGTAGTTTGTCGTCCCATCCTCTAGTAGCATATCTATAATGTTTACTGTTCCATCTTAGAACTTTTAACTGGTCAGGATTGGTAGCTTGTTGTCCCATCTTAGAACTTTAACAGGTCAAGCTGGTAGTTTGTTGTCCCATCCTCTAGTAGCATATCTATAATGTTTGTTGTTTCATCTTAGAGCTTTTAACTAGTCAAGGCTGGTATTTTGTTGTCCCATCCTCTAATAGCATATCTATAATGTTTGATGTCCCATCTTCTGTTAAGATCAAACATTGTTTTATTAATGTCTTGTTATATAAAAATAAGTATAATATGGAAGTAGATAGGTCTAAATGAATTATGAAATGAAAAATTAATTTTAAATTAATTTGCATAAATTATTCAAAGGAAGCTTAATGACATTAAATTTCATTGAAGAAATTATCATATCCACCAAAGCACTTATATACTATTGATTGACAACCTTCCCTTTCTTTTATCATTTGCATTAAAGATTATAGATATTTCCTATAATTGGTTCCTTGTGATTGTTGATTAAACATGTCAAATGAATCATTGCTCTAAAAATAGTTGAATTTTCACTATCCTACTATTAGTCACCATAACTACACTTTAACATAGCACATTTATCTATTCCATTATGTTGTCATGATTTTGGGTATCAATATGTGACAAACTTGTTTGTGTTCTACTTTTCATCAAATCGTTATGTTAAAATTGCTCAACGATTATCTCATATATCTAGCCACAATTGTCATAATGTTATTGAGAATCAATTCTAAGTCTAAAAGTAATTTTATTGATTCTCATTTCAAATATTTGTTCATATGATTAACCATAAATGTAATTATTATGTTATTATACTTCTAGTTGCAAGTTTATATATTAATTGAGATGATCCCTCCCAACTCATATTTAATTTCTCCACTTTAGTTATACATATTTTTATATTCTCAACAACTAATATTATAATATTAACCATAAATGTAATTATTATCTTATTATATATCTAAGCCACATTTGTCATAATGTTATTGAGAATCAATTATAAGCCTAAAAGTAATTTTATTGATTCTCATTTCAAATATTTGTTCATATGATTAACCATAAATGTAATTATTATGTTATTATACTTTTAGTTGTGAGTTTATATATTAATTGAGATGATCCCTCCCAACCCATATTCAATTTTTCCACTTTAGTTATACATATTTTTATCTTCTCAACAACTAATGTAATTATTTGTTCATATGACTAACCATAAATGTAATTATTATGTTATTATACTTTTAGTTGTGATTTTATATATTAATTGAGATGATCTCTCCCAGCCCATATTCAATTTCTCCACTTTAGTTATATATATTTTTATCTTCTCAACAACTAATAGTATAATATTAGCCCCTTTAAACACATCATAAGAGTTTTTTTTTTTAATTTCTATATTTCATGAGAGTTAATTTGCTTTAGAAAATCTATATTCTTATGTTTCATGTTTGATTTAACAACTACTAAAACCACATTCTTTCATCAAAAACCATTATAAATATCTTCAATAATAATTTATTTTATAGTGTTAACAACTCTAACTAAATGTTTTTAGTTTCATCCTTAATTTTTGAATCATTATCATTACTATTAATGTAATGCTTAGATCCAAAACTAATGTTACTCTTAATGAGTTTATCATTGCCATATAACCATCTACTAAATAATTGTTTCCTTATTATTATAGTGTGGTGTCATATATATAGAACCTTTTATAATATTATAGAAGCATTTCTTTTACATTCATGTAATATTTAGTATCTCAAATGTATTGAACTGATATCCCCTAAGATTGATTGGAATAATATTAAATATTAAACAAGTGAAATATTCTAATAATTATAAGTTTCTCTTAATGGTACTAAAGTCATAAATATAAGTATTTTGTTTATTACTAAGTACATAAGTTGTACTTATATAAACTAATTTTTTTGAAGTTTAGAAATAGAGGATGTGGGGACAAGAAGAATATGCAGTAAAATTTGAGGATTGCAGAGAAGAATGGCATGCATTAAAATATTTTAGAAACTAATCATAAAATTAGAAAAAACTAATAATTTAATTATTATTTTTTATTTATTAATTGTGGCCTTAGGGACCACATCCTTTGTATAATCAATTAAGAAAATATAAACAATATATTTTTTATATCAACCCAATTAGAAGGGTGCAAACCAAACTAGAATTCATCCCATAACTTTGGAAGACCTAGTAATCATTTCCAAATAGCCAAAAAAAATAATACAAACCATACTACTATATTTGCATCTATACTCATGTTTCCTTAGACTTTATATCACTCCACTAATAAAGAGACTTCAAAATAAGTCCTACTTTCTATTATATTTACTAGCTTAGTATAGTTTTAGTTCCTTTACCACAATACTATATAAGAACCAACTTACTCTTCCTCAAAATATTTATCATATTTGAAAGTAAATATTTGGTCAATTTCCTCTAAGTTCACTATGCCTACCACAAACTCCAGAAGTGTAATTTCCTTCATGGTTGTGTTCTTCATTTCCTTCTCTAATAAATTTCTTGATATATTAAGGGAACCATGAGCCTATTGAGAACATTTACCATTCCTAAGAATATATATATACTAGGAGCAATAATATCTTCTTTGGAATGACTCTAATCAATTTTTCTTTTAAGCAACCTAAAAACCCCACATAATGAATGTCTTTGATAGATTCCTCACTACATTAATCTCTTCTCCCATACTGATCAAAACTTCCATAAACATTGAGACTATATTAAAATTTTCATATGGTGATGGTGAACTCTATCTACATGAAATCCTCACTAAGAATCATCTTCAATACATGCACCATAAACAAATGTTCAAAACCATTTTTATCACTCAAAGAAAATAGCAACCTAAAAACCCCTCATAATGAACGTCTTTGATAGAGTTCTCACTACATTAATCTCTTCTCCCATACCAATAAAACTTCCATAAACATTGAGACTATATTAAAATTTTCATATGGTAATGGTGAACTCTATCTACATGAACTCCTCACTAAGAACCATCTTCAAGACATGCACCATAAACAAATGTTCAAAACCATTTTTATCACTCAAAGAAAATGACTAGGTCAATTAGAGAAGAGGTTGGATTTAGCCACTATTTCTTCAAATTAATAGACCATTCATGTGTTTCACATGGCCTTCTCCTCATCACTTACTACTACTTCAACCTTATTCTCATCCCTTTTCATTAGTGGAGGTTATTTCGTCATTTATTTGAGCCAACCATCATTTTTTTTAATCATGACCCAAGGTAATCAAATGTGGAAGAGTCATAATTATAATAATGAAGGAAGGTTAGAAAATTTACTAGAAAATCTAGACTCGTCTTCTTGATGGTAGCATGCATTAAAATCATTGAGTTGAATTTATTCCAAGTCTATCTAGGGCTTTACTTTATCATTTATAATACAATCCTCCAAATTATTTATGGTATAATTAGCCTCATTTATTTCTCAATAGAGATGTTGGATTATAAATAATGTAAGGGAGTCCAATAATTTCAAAGCATTTTGCAGGATGATAACAAATCCAATTTGGGGAATTTATTTTTTAACTATATTAGTTATGTTCATTGAATCCCTTTTTAGTTCAACTAAATATATACCATTTTTTTTATATACTTGAATCGACGTATTAGGAGATCTTTAAGCTTTAGATTGTTATATATTCCTTTTTTTCCAAGGTTGCACACACTAGCCACAAATGAATAAGAAGTAAATCAATGGCCCAATATTGCCAATGGATCAAATCTATCCCTTATTTCATGTAGTTCCATTATTGATTTTTCTATTTTATTCTTAGCTACCTTGGAATGTTTCATGTTTTAGAAATAATATGCCCCCACCTTGATGGGAAATGTAATCATTGTCTTTTTTTACTGGAAATAATCTTATGAATCTCTATGTCCTATCTACATATCTTCAACAAAATGATATTTTCACTAAGGTATCTTGGGAATGTATATGGTGCCTTGTGGAAGCCACCAACCTTGATGTATTTGAAGGTCTTGAATTAGATGAACCAACTTCCCAAATTAGCCATTTCCTATAAATTTTCTCCACAGACAACCTCTTTTCATAATCATTTTCTAGGCACCTAATAATGACATCTACAAATGCATCATTGACCTTATTGTAGTGCCTTCAAATTTTCTTCAACTAAATCCAAGTATAATAATCATATACCTTGGTCTCTCTCACTTACAATGTGTCTACTTGTATCAATCCTATAAATTTTGCCTAGAAGGCCACCAAATATATGAAATATGAATTCATATGGAACCTAGTTAATTCCAAAACATCTTTCAATTTCTCATGTAGTGTGTCACTAATGAGGATTTCCTAGTCAATCCTCTTTGAGTCTATAATAGAGAGGATAAAGAACTACAACCAAGAATAGAAATCTATAGTATTGGGTAGGCCAAAGAATCTACTTAGAAGCGTGATGGAATCCTTATCATATTATTTGAATCACTCTTTTGTGGGACCTTTTCCATCATTTTTGTTAATTGTCTTATTTGCAACAATAAGTTGTCATTCATAAATTTGGTAGCTAATTTGGTATTTCCTTCATAGTATATTAATGCCTCCTTCATATTGATATTGTCATACTAATTGTAGGCAAGAAACCCAAACACTCTCTCAATCATTTATGAGTTAATATCCAACATAATTTTCCTAATAGGTCCAAACACATTTCTTTACTTTTGGCCATATCTTTAAGAATATTCCAAAAATAACTCAACGGACTAGAGGAAAGCTAGAAATATAATAGCATGAACCAAGTCGGATATATCCATTCACTAGGCCTCAAAAGTTATATCTCCTTCATAATGCACATGTTGCAAGAAATTTTAGACATTCACATGTCCCAAGTTAGTGTCTCCAATGTCATCCCAAGGGGAGAACACATTTGAAGTAGGATGATATCATTTGTATTCATACATCATATCTTTCTTTGGTTGTTCTCCTACATATGTACTACCAAGCAGAGATAAAATTCATTAAATGAAAATTTTCAACTTTTTCAAAAGTATGAGAAATCAATTTGCAAATCCATAATTAATATATACAATTTATAAAAATAGAAATAACTTGGTTGAGTTATAATAGTAAAATAAACTTATTAATGATGCAAATATGATTATACCAAATAATTCTACCACCACCTAAATATAAATTTCTTGGTGCAAAATAACTAGGGAATTGGGCTTCGAGTTCCTAACATGATATATACCTAAACTATTGAGTATCCCAAAAATTTAATTCCTAATCACATAACTCAAATTAGTCTACTAAGTAAGTGTTATTATCGAATTTACCAAAAGAAAACTTATTACAACAAGATTGACTCACATACCCAAAGAGGTAAAACACTAGAAAGCATCGAGGTTCGAGCATCAAGATTACCTCTTAACCAATACCCATAATTAAAAAAATAGGGATATAACTACATATCTTACTCTAAAAATATGTACATGGTAAAACATCATAAATTTTGGATTGGGGATAATTCTTAATCCATGCCAAAAATAAGGGTATGCTCAAACTCACAATTCTACAAAGATAATGCAATGTCAAAATGTCAAAAAATGAGAGTCAAGGATACTATCTAACTCATACCAAAAAGTAGACCAATAAGGGTATGCCCAAACTTGCGATCCTGCAAGATAATGTAGTGTAAAATGATCAAACATCAAGAGTTGGGGATTGGATATAATGCTTAACTTGTGCCTCAAAGAAAACAAAAAGGAAAAAATGAACTCACAATCCCATTAAATAATGCAGTTTAAAAAGGTTGAGGATTAGATATTAGGGATAACATTTAACTCCAACCAAAATAGAGACCAATAAGGTTATTCCTTAATTAGTGATCTTACAAAGATACCACAATGCAAAACAGTTAAATATCAAAATTCGAGGATACTTCCTAAGAAATACCAAAAAGAATCCAAGATATATCTTCACATCACCGATTTTGAAAAGATGTGTAAAGTAAAGCATCAAAGATCAAGGATCAAGGATACTGCATACTTCATACTAAAAAGCACTCAATCATAAGGATGTCCAAAACTATGACTCTAAAAGAGAAATAAATTTTAAGTATGGAAGTCTCTCAAAGAACTCATACTGAAAATGAGATGGAAAGACAAACTTTGTAAGCTTTATGTCAAACTAAGGGCTTACATAAGCATGTTTTTATCAAGAAAAAATCAACCTCAAACACTAATAACCTTGGAAAACAATTTTTTCAAAGGAGGAAAACCAAAGTACAACTAGGGCATGTGAAAAACTGAAAAAATATAATAAATGAGAAAACCAACAAAAGGACAAACAATAATGAAATAAAAAAAAAAAAATCAAAACTCTAAAAAAAAATGCCCTAGCACACACTCAACACAATGCACAACACAAAAGAAAACAAATATACAAATAAATGAAGAAAATAGGGAATCAATCAATACTATTAAAAAGCTAGAAGTAATGACACCCCACCTAGTTAACAATAGAAAAGGATGACAAGAAACAATGAAAACCAAGTGTGAATCAGTCACAACAACATACCCTCAAGAAATGATATCTTTTCACCAAACCAAGTTTGAATCAGTCACAAGGAGGAAATAAATTACCAAAATCACTAGACATCGAGGATGCACAAACAGATAAAATAAAAATGACAAAACAAAAAACCAAACAAGCATAAAAACTAAAGTACACATGTCTAACTTTTCTTCTATTTCCTTATACAACGCGTATGCAAAACTCAAAATCTAAACAAGTGAAATCCAATCTAATCCAAAAAAAACACCATGGACCCATTTTTGATAAGTATCAATCAATATAAAAATTCCTTTGATGATGATGATGATGGTAGTCTTGTTGATCAAGAAGACTATGATCTCTTTGAACATGATGGCGTCCAATGATGATAACTTCTTGTGGACCAAGATGAGCACATTCAAGATTCCTTTGATGACATCATTATGACTAAGCTTACCATGGGCTTTAATCCTCCAATTATGGACAATGAAGAGCATTTAGACCAAGCACTGTTAGTACTAGCTATCCCCTAGGCCAAAATAAAATATATATTAATTATCCTTATGGTAACCTTCACAAGGGAAACACTATTCTAGGACAAGACCCCCAAATCCTATTTATGTCCAAATTTCAAAAACTTAAAAAGAAAACCAAAGCCTTATCCTCCTATAATAGACCTTTGTCTAAACCTTCACAAACCAATCAACAATCCTATCAATCATCCAATCATACCTTATCGAAATAATCTATTAAGGATTCTACCCAAGGACTAGTAGCAAAGGATCACCAAACCTAGAAAGAGAAAAGACAAAGAGCCTTGCAACATCTCAATCCAATGCCATAATCATTTAGCAAGTATAATTATGTTGTCACCAATAGAGTCATCAACTCAAATTGTATTATGATTGACATAGTGTCATACCCACCCAATTTCAAGTTCCATTATGCAAAAATATTATTAACTCAAAGTTCATTTAGGATGTTCAAGATCCTCCTAGAGTTATCATCCAATCCACCCACATTGAAAGAAACATAAAGGCATTTCATGAGATCCATAAAATACATAAAAAAATATAAAATACATATGCATCATAAGGCCCAAAGACATCTCACTAACCAAAGTAGAGGAGAATATCAAAAGGTATAATCTATATATAGGGGATATTGAATAAAAGAAAAGCACATCCACCTTGAACAACAAGCAATTAAGGCTATGTCAAGAGCTCATTTCAAAGCATGATCGAACTTTCTACCAACCAAATCAAGATAAAACCATCCAATCCAAATATATCCATCATTCAATAAAATCCCAAGAACAAGAAACCCAAACCGATGCTTTCACATGATGAGACACTTGATCTTCTTGAGCACATAGAAAATAAAATTGATCACATCAAGAACATTGGTCATCAAGTTTTAAGTTATGTTGATCACATCAAGCATGAATGCAAGCAAGTGATGATAGATCACATTGAGCATATAATTGATTAAGGTAACATAATTATGATTGAGGAGAAAGCATAACTACCCCATCAACTTGGCCCAACCACCTTTGTCTAATTTGGTGGTCTTGTAGAGGAACATATTAAAACTTCCAATGATTCCTGGTATTTAAAGATGTATTCATGTCTCCTTTTCAAAGTGACAAGTATCCTATTGCAAATATAATATGTCAAATAATGAAATATCAAGACAAAGGGTTACGCCTTCGTGATAAAGAATCTTGGAACCTATTTATGTTAATGCAAAACAAGGATTTCATGGCATTAACTACAAGTCTCCTAATGAAAAAACAGAAGATGTTAGTGGATTTTTTGTAGATTCTAAGAAAATTTCTTCAAACATACAAATCAATCCCTTGTTGCTCCTACAAAGATTGTGCTTCCACCAACCCTTTTTTATCAATGAAGTTCATAACATCCATAGAGTGCATGTAACAACATGGTCCACGTGAAGCAATTCTAAGAACAAGATAATATTGGTTCACCATGGAAAGTGATGGTCAAGAGCTAAAAAATTCAATGAACATTGTGTATTTGAAGCATTTTATGTAGCTATAGCTCAAAAGAGCAAAAAAAAAAAGTAGAGAACCCAAAACAATGGGAAAAAACCAAAACATCAAAATAGTAAAAAAAATCATCCCATGATGAAAACCATTCATATAGCATTGTAACAAGTACCATAATGAAAATGTTGTTCACATGTATCATGTGTAAATCAATTATCTATGTGTACCCTACACTTGAGGGTAAGTTCTTTCATCCTCTTACATTATCTTTCCTTCAAATTCCTAGACATCCATTCTACCACACCATTCATTATATTCTCATACCCATTTAATCTTATTCATCCATCCTTCCTAGTTTTGATCTTGATAAGGACAAGGGCATGATTGTGAAACATGTTTTGTACACTTCTTAACATATCCCATATTTTATAGTGAATGTTGTTGGCATATGGCTTCTAGTGTTGTCATTGATGGCAACTAAATTTATTATCCCGATCTGTAGATCAAAATTTATTCATACTGGTAGGAAAAGTAGAGAACAATGTTCTACTGGCAGAAAGCAGAAAGAACAGGGTATTCGGTTAGTAAGTTGATCTGTATGATTCATCGGATCATCATTTTGTGTTGTGGATCCCAAAGACAGTTTGTTAAGCATATATGTTACCTTATTGGTAAGTTTTGTGATGTTGCATTAATCGGTGTACGAGCTTGGATATTCGGTAGGATGTTTTTTTGTCTATTTCCTCATTGTGGCTGACCTAGTGAATGCCGCATGTCATGGATGTATAAGGATTAATTGATTAATTGTTTCTTGTGTTGGTTATTTTTTTGGGGGTCGTAGCTATAGTCTAGCCAACTTGTGTGGGTGTGCATCAAAGATTGCTCATGATTTGAGCTAACATGTGAAGAATATTTCATATTTTGCTAAAGTCGACTTGAAGTAATTGAAATTTTGGCAGCGGGTATATATATGAGATCGGTAATTAATTTTGAAGTGTATGTGTGTGTGTGTGCAAAAAGAGCAGAGCAAATGTATGTGTGAATATCAAAAGATTAGTTGAGTGGATCTTGCTTGTACATAAGAGGATTTTTGTGAAGGAAAATTAGGGCAGAGCAGAGCGAAGTGTAGGAGTTAGCAGGTCCAGAATTTGATTTATGAGCTTAACTAGAACTGTATTTTGGCAATTGCAGATGCTATCCTTTCAGTTCAACCTTTTGTTGTAATCACAAACATTTTGTAAGGCAGTGAGCCTTCCTTATTTTGAGTAGTGAGCTCTAGGATATGTTCCTAAATGCATGTGCATTCCCTTTTCTTCATACTTTTAACAAAGTATAAATTTTGGATTAATCTCCACTGTGGTTTTTCCCCTAACAGGGTTTCCATGTAAAAATATTGGTGTTATAGTACTTTGATTATCTTATTCATTTGCTTGCATTTTATTTTTGTTTGTGTTGTAAATGGTTTATTATCATAATTAAAATTTAATTATTGTTGAACACTAATTCACCTCCCTCCTCTTACTGTTCCCTGAGTCTAAAAATTGGTATCAGAGCACAGTTCCTATGTAGAAGTTTAATAGCTTGAGGTGGATCCTAAATTGCAATGGACTCTAGTGGTCTTCAACGTAGCTTATGGTGGAACTTGATGATCTTGATCAACCTAAAGCAGAAGTCATGGAATTAAAATCAAATCTTGTGGATGCCAAAAAATTCATTCAATCATTAAAGGATAAAATTAATGAGTCAAGAGAAAAGAGGAAGGAATGAGCTGTGATCAACTGAAGCAGAAAGAGAATAAAAGCTTGGAAGATGTTCACCTAAATCAGACCCTAAAAGAAATAACTGAAGAATGTGAAAATCTTGCTAGGGACAATGCTACTCTAAAGCTTGAGATGGAATCTATGGCAATGAAGCTAACTAAGGATATTGAAGAAAGGAAGAAGAATGAGGAGAATTCGGCCTAGTCTTTAAAAGAAAAGTCTGAAGAATGTAGCAGAGTAAATAGTGGACTCATTCAGCTAGAGATTGAACTACAACAATCCAAAAATAATGAACAAGAGCTTGAAAGATAGATAGTTATTCTTAGAGATGAACTCACTACTGCAAATGAATACAAGGAGAAGTTCAGGATCAGTTTTGTTAAGCTTGATGAGCTAACTAAAGGACAGAAGGATGCAAATGATAAGTGAGGTCTTGGCTATGAGAAAATAGAAAGCTTTGGATCTGAACACAAGGATTCCAGACAAAGAAATTAGATGAACAAAGGCAGAAGGTATCCGGTAAGACAACCCAATGCTCAAAAATTTAATGGTTATTGCTTTTCTTACAATAAATTTGGGCATATGGCTTCACAGTGTAGAAGTAAAATAAATTTAAGTAGTCCATCATTTCCCAGTCAGTGTTTTAGTTGCAAAAAGTTTGGTCATAAATCAATTAAATACATAAGTATATTTGTCAGTGTAAGGAATGTCAAATGCTACACCTATGGAAGAATTGGGCATGTTGCTAATCAATGCAGGTCAAAGGGAAATCAATGGAATGAATGGTCTAGACAAAGAAATCTGGTGTGTTACAATTGCAACAGATTTGGTCACATTGCAAGATTCTGCAGGAACAAAAACATGGATAGAAGAGGTCTGGTATACAGAGGAAGAATTTAACAAAAAGATGAAAAAGGAAAAGGAAAAGGAAAAGGAAAAGGAAAAGGAAAAGGAAAAGGAAAAGTGATTGTCAAAGAGATAAGAGACTAGATGAAGAAAACGTGGGTAAAGAAGAGCGAATTTGATGAAGGAAATAAGCCCGTACCAAAAGCAGTCTCCAGTAATTCCTCTGAAAATTGATCTCAAGCCATTGGCCTAGGGGGAGTCTTTCAAGAAAAATACTTTGTCCCCCTGTTTGTAGTTGGCACCGAAATGCAATAAATTTTTAGTAGTTTTGCCATTAGTCTTCAAATGTGTCCGTGATGATATGTGTGCAAGAATTTGAGATCTAGAAGGTCCGCAGACAAAATTTTCTTTTGTTGTCTAAGAAAACAGGGTAACTGAAACTCCCAGGGAAAAATATTTAATGCAGCAAAAAGGTTAGGTACGTGAAGTTATAAAAGGGTATTTGGAACCCTCATTTGTCACCTTGCATTGAAGAAGAATAGAAGGAGAGCCTCTATAGCAGAATTTAAAAGGAGTCAAGTAAATTTTGCGGAAAATTCATCAGTATTTTTGATCGCTTGTTGAATTCCTAATTTTGTGCTCGGAAGAAAAAAATTGTTCGGTACGGAAAGAAAAATGAAGCAAATCAAAGGAATTGTGAATTTGGATGAATATAGTAGTAGGAAGATTAGAGATGTAAGAAAAATGTTGTCGGCCAATGAATTGAAGTGGCTTGAAGGTGCGAAACATAGGAGTATGGATATTTGGAATGAGTTTCCTTACTTTGTCAACAAAGTTGTTAGGTTTATCTTGAACAAATTGAATGAGGACACTCTCACTCTAGATAAACCCTATCTCATTTCAAAAGAGGTGATAAAAAATTTAACTGGATTATGCAATGTCGGGGATATTCTGAAAAAGAATTTGATTCAGAACATTGAAGTCGAAACCTAACTGGAGTAATAGATCAAAGGGCTCTGATAATTTAAAAAATCAAAGATCCAATGACAAGGTACATTGCACATTCGATTTCATACAAAATGTTCTTCAGAAACAAGGAAGGCACAACCTCGGCAAGTGCAGTTTACATATCTCATAAAATGATAATGGAGGACCAAGACTTTGACCTGTGCAGTTTGCTAAAAGAACAATTGATGGAGAAATTGCAATTAATAAAGGATGCAAATTACCCCTTCAGGTTTGGTACTTTAGTCATATGTATCATGATGTATTTTTTGAATTGCTTGCCTCAGAATGACAATGTGGTATGGAAGGAAAATGAACCATTTTGTAAGAAAAATTTTGAACATTCTAATACTCTGGAAAATTGTGAGCAAGAATATGCAAATTTCTTTAGAGAATTTCTAGGAAAGTTTGGAGTAGTTAGCATTTCCATTCTGGAAAAAGCACTTGAAGTTGGATCGTCTTCCGGTAAGATGGAGAGGAAGCATAAAAGGGCTCTAGAGTTTGTTGATGATACTCCTGTAGCACACAAGTCTCCTAAACTTGAAGGAAAAGGAAAAGAACAACTAATTTTGGATATACCAAATGAAGATTTTGATGAGTACACTCCAAGAGATGAACCAGAATAAATTGAACCGAATGTAATAATAGCAGAAGGAAGTGATGAAGAAGGTTCTTTATTCAAAACAAAGATACTGCAGATTGTTCAGGATGAAGATGGAATGCAAAACATTGCTGACATATGGTTAAATGGACCCTCATATGAGCAGGACCTGATTGAGAGCACTCTAGGCGGTTACTTTATGCATAACAACATTGGATTGGAAAGTTTGCAGAATGTGCTTCCAGAAGAAATGATTGAATGTATTAGGGAGGCTATGGCCTCTGAGCCTCAAGATAGGAAAGAGGAAGAAATAATTCTACATTTGAAGGAGCAGTTCAAGCTATCCCTTACCAAATTGAAAAAGAAAATGAATGTGTTGAGGCAATGAATTGACTCAACAAATAGCATCTACAATTATTGTCTTTATTGGCCTCATGTTGTTGGGAGATACAAGGATGAGTTGGAGAAGATTGAAAGTGAGTTGAACAAAATTGGTCAAGACTATAACATGGTTCAGGACCAAAATGGTGCAATCAAGAAAAGGATTCAAGAGTTGCAAAATGAGCATGCAAAAGTTCACTTTGCCAGAAACACTCTTATGGACACTTTCTGGAAAGTTAAGGATTTAACTGAAGGCAGAATGGATCAGCTAATTGAGGTTTTGAGGAAAAGAGAAAAGTTAGAAGAAGCGATTACAATTCTGGAATCCCTCATCTAGATCATCAACCGGACATCAAAAAACAATAGCTTGATCTTAATCATTGGGATTGTAGTAGATGCTAGGAAGAAATTTCTTCCAGAAATGAAAGATAAGTATAAAATCATTTTTTGACTTGTGCAGTAGTTGTAGTTCTTCAAATTTTGATCCTATTTCTAATTAGCAAAGGGGGAGAGAGAAAGCAGTAAAAATTTGTCATTGATGTCAAAGGGGGAGAGAGTGTTGTGAAAAATGACTTAACATTTTAAGGGGGAGCAGTGTTTTGAAAATTTTGAAATTTTGGTAGTGTATATCTAGTTTTGACACTTAGTCATTTTTCACTAAGTGTTGCCATCAATCCCAAAGGGGGAGATTGTTGGAAAATGGCTTGGGGAGATTGTTGGAATATGGATTCTAGTGTTGTCATTGATGGCAACTGAAGTCATTATCCTGATCCGTAGATCATAATTTATTCATACCAACAAGAAAAGTAGAGAATAGTGTTCTACCGACAGAAAGCAGAAAGAACAGGGTATCTAGTCAGTTAGTTGATCTATATGCTTCACCAAATCATCATTTTGTGTTGTAGATCCCCACAATAGTTTGTTAATAATATATGTTACCTTATTGGTAAGTTTTTTGATGTTGCATTAATCGGTGTACGAGCTTGGAGATCCAGCTGGATGTTTTTCTATTTATTTCCTCATTGTGGTTGACCTAGTGAATGTCGTATGTCACAGATGTATAAGGAGTAATTGATTAATTATTTCTTGTGTTGGTTATTTTGTTTTGGGTTGTAGCTATAGTCTAGCCGACTTGTGTGGATGGGCATCAAAGATTTCTCATGATTTGAGCCAACATGTGAAGAATATTTCATATTTTGCTGAAGCCGACTGGAGTAATTAAAATTTTGGTAGCGGGTATATATATGAGATCGGTAATTCATTTTGGAGTGTGTGTGTGTGTGTGAAAATGTATGTGTGAATATCAAACAATTAGTTGAGTGAATCTTGCTTGTACAAAAGAGGATTTTTGTGAAGGAAAATTAGGGCAGAGTAGAGTGAAGTGCAGAAGGAGTCAGCAGGTCCAGAATTTGATTTATGAGCTTAACCAGAACTATATTTTGGCATATGCATATGTTATCCTTTTAGTTCAACCTTTTATTGTAATCACAAACATTTTGTAAGGCAGTGAGCCTTCCTCATTTTGAGTAGTGAGTTCTTGGCAGTGTGCTTGAATGCATGTGCATTCCCTTTTCTTCATACTTTTAACAAAGTATAAATGGTGGATTAATCTCCACCGTGGTTTTTCCCCTAACATAGTTTCCACGTAAAAATATTGGTGTTATGGTGCTTTGATTATCTTATTCATGTGCTTGCATTTTTATTTATGTTTGTGTTATAAATGGTTTATGATCATAATTAAAGTTTAATTCTTGTTGAACACTAATCCCCCCCCTCTCAATGTTCCTTGAGTCCAACAAATGCTATCTTCTTCAACAAGCATTGCAACATCATGAGTAGCATAACTAGAATAGAGGCATGTTATTCCTATGTGGCAATCCTTGGAGTAGGGGCATGTTATTCCTTCATGGCATAGCCCTTGGAGATTGAATCCTAAATCTCTTCATCAATCCATCTCGTCTTGAATCTCAATCCCTCAATCACTCCATCCAATCTTCCCTTCATCCTTTTCTCTACACTTGTTTTCCCTTGTCACTAGTTATAACATTGAGACAAAAATCTCATCTAGCAATAAAAGCAAAAGATTACCCAAAAGAAATCCATCCAAGCATAAGAAAATCACACCTTTTTGACTAATCTAAAATTAAAAGCTCTTACCCATTCAAACATAGCAATAAAGCAAAGGAAAACCAAATAAATCTCACCATCTAACCTAACACCTATCCAAAAGCATCCATAAGATTTGTTCCTCATCATGCTACAAGCCTTGTGCAATTATAAATAAATCATTGCATAGTTATTTGGATATATTGTTCTCAATCCTTACATTATTCTCAAGATATATTATCACCACACCAACAATGTTATCATCACCATCAACTAATCTCAACTTTTAGCTTCACCAACAAAAAAATCTTATTTGTTCTTTGGTTTATTATATGTTTGCTTACTTGTGTGTCTTCTTGTTTTTCTTTACATTTGTGTCAATCGTTGGGGCATTTTACAACATCATGGTTTTTCATATCATAGTATCATATGGCACATTCCATCTTGTATTTTTATTTTTTTTTGGGTTGGGTGTACAATATGTGGCAACAAACTCATCATGGTTTCCCATATCATGGTGCATCCTATCATGTGATGCAATAAACATCAAGTTGCTCAAAATTATCGAAACCCCAGGCAAGAGTCATAGCATGTACCTTAACAATGTTTTTTTCTTTCTCCATCATATCCATTCCCTCTAGCCCTTTATCATATTTATCTCTTCATCATGTGCAAACAACCAAAAAATAAAATAACTTCATTTTATCACCTCTATCTATCCATCATTAATATTAATCATTCATCTTTAATTTTCATATTTCTCCCCTCTATTCATCACTAATATCTTAATCCTTAACATCCACCTAACTCTGTCCATTACCACCAATTTCTTCATCTATCATTCTCAACCCAATCTATTTGCATATATCTTCTTCATACATCATTACTAATATATGTTTCATTAATTTTGAGAACATACCCTTCAAACCTATCATCTCGAGGGGGCATTCCTAAACCAAATCATCTAAAATTAGAACTAACATTTCAAATTAAAAACAATCAAAGCATTGAAGTATCAAATCCTATCTTAATAAATCTTAACCAATTAATTTTGCTTTAAATCCAAACCATCAATAAATCTTAAAATCAAAATCTCAGTTACACTTGATGCATATTATCACTAATGTCATCCCTCCAAGTGTCAATATCTACTTTCTTTGAAACAACATTGATTTTTTCTAGTCGCAATACGATATCAAAGAGGGGAAAAATGTAGACATGAGTTGACTATAACCTAATGACGTAGCTAGCATCATCATCTAACACCATTGCATGACCACATTATTAATTAATTAATTAATTAATTTTTATTATTTAATTGATTAGGTTAATTCTCCTTATTCATCCAAAATAAATAAAATAATATATTTTCTTTAATTAATTAAATAACATTTATTATTTAGTTAATTATTTTATTTAATCCATTTATTCTTTTAGATAAATATTTTTTTTTCCCATTACCCACTAATAATTCACATGACTAGCTAAAAGCTATCTAGACTCATTGTACCTCAACATTCACAATAGTCAAACAATTAATACATCTACCATCCATTACACATACACCTTTAAATCTCAACCATTCACATAAAGATATCCCTAAAAACAACTCTAAAATCCATCATTGAATAAACTTATCTTAGTCCATCTCATCCATCCATTTGCAATGAATCTAACCGTTCATTTATTAGTTTGCTCTAGAAGCTTAAGTTGCTCTAAAATCCAATGCATGTCAACCATCCACTTCAATACTGCATCTTCAAATCTAGACCATTCATATCTTCAAGAGGAAATCTATGAATCAACCCTTAATCATTCATTAAAACATGACGGGAAGACCAATCCACAAGTACATGTTGCAGAAATCTTACATGACTCCTTGAGCAACCAAAATCTCCACATCAAGCATTCAAGAGCACATCCAACACATCCTGCATTTGGTAATAGTTTGATAAAAAAAATGTATTTGCATTATTTTTTTGCTCTATTTAAGGTATTCATAGGTTTGGAATGTGGATATTAGATTTGCATTAATTTTGTATTATTCATTCCAAATCTAGCGTATATACTCCAAAACATCATCTCCATTGGGATCACGAAAAGGACATCAACACTATCCACATGACAATTTATGGTATTATGGCCTCAACACAAATATTGCATCCCTTGCAATACTACAAGGGGAGCTATCATAAATGCTATAAATGTGTTCCACCAACAAGAGTGAGACATTAAGAACAAGGACATAAGTCTTAAGTGAGATTCAATGTCAATCTAGGGATTGCATTGATAACTATAAAGTGTTGTAAGAAACTCTTTCTCCACCACATTTTCCACACTTTTTGCAATTGAGTTCAATTTACACATATAATCATATCTTACAAACATAAATTTGGTGTCAATTAACAAAGCCTCATTTACATAAAAATTTAACCTCTGATTGAGATAGTAGCCCTTTAGAAGTGTATTAATGACAAATAGAGCCCCCCTCAGCAATAAGATTCTCAATTCCTTGGGAAGTTGGTATTGCCTTACTATTGTAGGTGCTTCCCATTTAGTGGCATTATCTATTATAGCTCTCAAGAAGAGGGACCCCCATACAAAAAATTCTATTTAAGCTTTTGTGAACAAAACTTGCACCAGCACTACTTAAATTTCCCATGGAAGTTTCATATAAATTCAATTTTGCAAAATTATTAAGAGGGGTTTCCCAATCCTTTCCCATTCTAGTTAGAATCATTTTGATTCCCAATTATTATATTCAATATTATAATCTATTAACCTTGAACGAGGAATGGTAATAGTAGATGCATATCTAAGTTGAAGTATAACTTGGGTACTAGAAGATGACAATGACCTTAACTCCCAAACACAACTTTGTTGCCATTGTCCCCACATTGTATGGTTCCTCACACCTCTTCATTGATTTCTTGATGCCAAAAATGTTAAATACTAAAAGTTATGCCATTACTTAACACCACATCCATGTCAATATAATAATCTAGACATAGACAAAACATAAATAATACTCTTGTTGCAAAGCATTCTTGTGGGGTGCATGTGGTATTACTAGGCATGCCAAACAATGTAGAACCCCTATAGATTTGTTACATCACAATTCAAAGATATTTCATTAAGTGATGAGTTTAGATAACACAACAACTAAAGTCATCAATGGATTACATTTGAGATTTCTTTAATTTACTTGTATGAATACTTTTATTACTTTCATGTACATTCAGTTCTAACAATATTATTACAGCATATGAATTCAAAGATACTTGTGTATTCAAATTTTGTGACTATTTTTCATCCAACATATCTTGTATAACACTTCATATATTCTATAAAATAAATATTATGTAATAAATGACCTTTTTTATTATTCTTAACCATAGCATTCAATTCAATCACTTTTAACCTACCCAGATATTGATAACTAAAATAAATACTACACTAAGTGATCTGATTACATTCAAAGTTGCAATTCTTTCATAAGACCAACGATATCAAGCTCATATGAATTCAAAGCCCCTTTTAAATTAGTGAGAAACATATACTTTTTCATCGAGCTTTTCATATGTCCGTTAACTCAAGTGAATGATTAGTTGAAAGACATCCCTCAATTTGTTAAAGGAGAAATTGACCAAGTTTATGATTAATCCCTTTTAAGAACTTTGTTGAGATTGAGATTAAAAGCCATCGTTGTCTTCTACTTGATTCTTGTCATGTGCAGTTGTACCCATGACAACAATAATGACCAAACTAGTAGAGGCCACGTGCTAAATTTTTGTCCCCAAATAGGAGTAATTCACATAAGCAAACAAAACAAAAGTGTTAATCATATTGAACTTTATTTTGGTTTTAAAATGGTCCAACCCCTTGTAACCAATGGAGCTATTGCTCCTAGAAATAACTTTGCTGAACAACCAATGCCATCTAACTGCCTTCATGCCACATCCTCCCAGCACTCCTAACAACCTATTTTAGGAAAGAAATGACTTTATGAATAAAATGTATAAATTTAAGTAAATGACAATCTATTTTAGCAGAGAAATGAATATTAATTAAGAGCAATTAAAGATCAAATGCATTCAATAACTGTCACGATTAACAAATTGAAATATTATATTGTAAAGGAAAATTGGTGTTGAACATTTGTAATTGTAAAATAATAAAATTAAATAGTTTACAATATATTTAAAAAGTTAGAAACATGCATAATAATAATATAATAATGTCATACATGAAATACATTAGAAACTTGCAGTAAGTTAACCCAACATTAATTCACATTTACCTATATATTAATCCATCAAATAAAAATTCTAGTAGATAAATTCCTTTATAGCAGAGAAATGTACTAAACTAAATTATATTTTACGAAAAATAAATTAATCTTTAATTTTAAATACTAACATTATTTTTAAAGTTGACCAAAAAATAATGGTATCTTATGTAAAATTTATATAAAAAAATTTAGATATTTATATAATTTATTAAAACATTAGCATAAAACAATTAATTAATTATAAGATTTTAAGACATTTTTATGCACCATAATTTTTTCTAAGTCTTTCCCATAAACTCAGTTGGCATGCTAGCATCTTCTCTTCAATACAAAATATTTTCAATCTAAAAGCAAATTTGGGCAACACATCTTTTTCTTCAATAGAAAAATCTGAGAACTTTGTTGATCTATTTCCTTACATTTTTATTAATTAAAAAAAAAATTACAGAATAAATGACTACCCATGTGATAATTAACCATAATCAAATAGTTGAAAAAGACATAGCTCAAGATCTGTTTCAATAATAACTTTTTTTTTACTTTAATGATGTTATATCAGCCTAATTGATTAAATTAATTAATCAATATATTTGGACATATTGACAACTATAATCCACCCCAAAAAAAAAAAAAAAAAAAATCTAAAGCAAGTAAAAGAAATAGTAAGCACCTAAATTTAAAAAGGATCCGTACTATGCCACCCTCAATTGGGTGCTTACATAGGCTTCAATAACAAGTAGAGTCTTCCTTTCAGCAGTCTCTATGTTCTACTTGTCAAAAACCAAATAATTCAATGGTCAATATGAAAAAACATTTTGTTCTTTCCTTTCTGTGGATTTCGTAAATTGTCTACAAATTTTAATTACAAAATATAGATTGTAGAATGAAGTTTTAAATTGAGAAAAGATGTACAATCTATGACAAACACATGGAAAACAATTAGGAGTCATCCTATGCCACCCTCAAATCGGTGCTTACATCTGATCTATAGTAGGCTTCAATAAAAAGTAATAGTGTAATCCCTTGGATAATCCTTATTGTCTACATGTCAATTACAAGCATTTTCAAGTTCGATAGTCAGTATAAAATTTTGTTCGCCTTTCTATCGATTTCGTAGATTGCCCACATATTTCTGTAACAATATATAGTTTGCAGGATGAAATTTAAATTAAGAAATGACCTTGTAGGATCTATGCTTATTGGATTTTTAGCATTATAAAGGTCAAATTTGTTTACAAAACCTATTTAAATAGAGGATTGTTTTTAGCAATGTTAAAGCTTTATTAGACAATAATATTTCAAGATTTTAAAATTACTCAAATAAGACGAGTAAGATGAGACAAGATAATAAAGATGAATAATAAAATGAATAATTAAAGATTTGGAATTTTGGCAGATCATTTTATTGGTTCAGTTGCCTATTAAAGGATTAGCAGGTCATAGAAATGTTGGAAGATAAGATAGCTGGAGAGCGCCATATAAGGTTGTTCCTCTGAATTTTGATGGTGCTTTTTAGATTGTCTGTAATGTCCCCAATATAGCCCTACACTCTTCAGTGACGGATAGCCTATTTCCTAAGGTCCGTAGACTAGTCAAAAGTGGGAATTAGGGTTTCCACTTTTATAGGAGGTTTTTGTTGGGCTTTTGAAGGCTTGCATGCAAGTTTTTTGGCACTCTGTTATTTGGAGCTTTCTGGGATTTTGAAGACCTTCAAGGTAAAGTAACACACATGTAGGAAAGGTTTCTACGTTTTTCTGGATTTTCAGAGTTCTCCAGGGTGGTACGACATGCATCTAAATCGGTCAACCTTTCCAGGCACTTACTATTTTTAGTAAGTAATGATTACTACTCAATTGTTGCTCAAATGAAGTTTGCATGCACTTACTATTAATAGTAGTTTGCTATTTTTGGTAAGTTCTATTTATAGTAGTGTCATTCCAATAGCAGCACAATCATTTTCAGTTTTTCATTCTATTTTAGGCAGTGAGGTTGATCAGTTTGGGCGTTGGCTTCTTCTTTCCTCTTAGAGCTAAGTTTTAATAACTTAAGTCATTTTTCAATGTTAACTTTTGGACCTCGTGCCTAGTCAATGACTTTAAGTTGTTTTTAAAGTGGGGCCTTTAAGTGGACGTCCAAGTGAGAAATTAATATCTTTATTAATGTTTTAAAATGCTCTTAAAGTTGGATGCCAGGGGAGGGAATATTAAAGTATTTTAATATTTAAAAAGTGCATTTTTGTAGATGGTCGTCCCATGAGGAAATTGAAGAGTTTCTTTTTGGAGGTTACAAAGTTGATTCAATTGCCCATTGAAGCTTATTTATTGATGCCTTGTACCTTCATTTGTATCTTTTGGAAATTATGATAACGTTATGTTGTTGAATTGAATTTAGAGTCGCTCCAAGGAGATCCCTCCTAGCATCCTTACCTTGCCATTCTTCGGGCTTGAAACGATAGCTCCCTAGATGGCCACTGAAGACCGTGCTTCACTCAAGAGTGCGGATAGAGCTAAATTTTGATTTTATAAACAGATTGATGTTGTATAATCTGCTTATTTCTGCGGTTGATGTTCATGGCTGAAGCGAATTTCTGCTTGTAGCTTCGTCATCGATTTTTATCTCGTTCTGGGTACTGGCTCATGCTATTTCACTATGTAGGGCGCCCAGTTATGCAAGGTTTCAGATTTTATTTCTAAGTATTGAATTTTATAGAAGAGGTCAACCTTTCCTGGAGGTCGTACCACTTTTGTACTGCTGCATTGGGATTCATGCCAAGTTCCTAAAGATGTTTTGGCACAGTTTGCAAGTTGGAAAATGGATGCCTAGGATTATGGCTTCATTTGTTTGTTGTTTGAGGTCATTCGGAGTTGAATTGAAGAAATTGTGTCCATTTTGGTGAATCTCCTACTTGCTGGTCTGATTTTTTGTGTTTACTATTTCTATTCAGATCTGATATAATTCTAGTTTATGCTATATTTTCTGTTCTATAGCATATTGTATCAGTTGGGGATTATTCTCTAACATACTGAGGTTTTTGATGATAAATCTTTACATTATTGTGCAGCTAAAGCTATCATTGTAAAGCTAGTTTAGTAGTGTACTAACAGCTATTTATATTTCTGCACTTTAATATTTTGTAATTACTCCCACTAAAGAAGTGGTTGAGTCTTATTTTACTTTCAGCACTAGTTTAATTTCCCCCCACTGAATAAGTGGTAGTGTGGATTCATGGCTGGCTTGTCGCCTTATAAATTGTAATAACTTCGCTCCCGCTGAATAAGTGTTAGAGCTTTATGGTCGGTTATCCACCTACTCTTTGTATTTCCAACATTTACTTTCATTCATGGTCAGCTAGCCACCTAGCAGCTTTGTATTTCATTTACAGTTTACAAACGATCCCCGACACTATATGCTCTCACCTCGCCCACATTGGGATCTTGGTGATCAAAAGGTGAAGGGTTACTATCCATGCTAGTTATCATTTAGAGCTAACACTAATCAGTGGTGTGTTGTGCTGATAAAATCCAAAAAAAATTAAGGGGGTATATTACAGTGGTATCAGAGCCTGTTTTCCTGTCATCCTGTGAGTTCAGAGCTTCAACAGACAGATGAGAGACAGAGATCTCCGATACTACACCAAAAGACAAAACAGAGTTCAATTTCAGCTTCCAATGAATTCTTGAAGTTGAGTATATTTTCTTAAGGTTTTGTAGAAACCGAGAGCTATCATATTGAATATAGCTTCAAAAGAAGAGAAAAGTTTGGCTAGGTCACTCTTCCTTGCAGGTACAAGGCCCAATGAAGAATGTCAGACAAGAGGTGAAGAAATGAGTATATTGTCTGAGTTGGAACATTGTTTGAGAGAAGTCCGGCAGTCACCTACTGAAATGATGAAGGCATTATCTCCTGTAGCGACCTATTTGATTCATCCCTACTAGATAAGGCATCCAGATGAAGAAATAAGTTTGTTGGCTACTTCATGCTTTAGTGAAGTTATGAGAATTGTGGCACCTTTGATGCCTTATGATGATGAAACTATAAAGATTCTTAATATGATTGTAAAAAGTTTCCAAGATCTTGATGAAACCAGTAGCAATCAATTTTCTAGAAGAGCTGCTATCTTAAAGACATTTTCAGATCTCAAGACATGTATTTTGCTAATAGACTTGGAAATGCAAAATCAGATTTATCACTTGTTCTACTACCTCTTCATATCCACTTGGACTGAACAAGAAGAGAATGTTATTGTAGTTGTAAAGAATATTCTTGTTCTCACTATTAAAGAGGTTGATGAAATTCCACCAAACGTCCAATCTCGTATATGAACATGAAGAAACGATTTCTCCTATTGTTGATATGTTGATCAATGAATTGTTTAATCAATGTGAGGAGAAATTGAAGCCACTTTTGAAGAAGATAGAGCGAGTAGAGGAGAATTATGAAGAAAAATAGAATGTTGAATTCCAAAAATTCTATATCAAAATCTCAGATTACATTTTCAGACATGCAATTGTCCATGCACTCCATAGAAGAGTGCAACATGACAACATTAGTTTTGGAGTCTCGTGAGGTGTCTGTGCCTCCTACAGAGGAGTGCAGTGCGTCAACACTAGCTAAGGAGACTCATGATGAAGTTTCAACAGCTGAACCTACAGAAATAGTTATTGTCTACAGTTGATGATATTCTATCAGCTAATGAATTACTACTACATCTCCGCAATTCGAGAGGATTCTGGTTAGAACAACAAGAAAAAGCTAAAAAGGTATAAGTAGAAAATATTTTGTAATGTCCCTTGCTGATTCTGGCTTAAATTTTCAATTTCAGCAACTGGGCATTTCGTCAAACAGATGTCTTGTTGACTGCTGGTAATTTTCAGTTTGTTTTCTTCAATGTGATGATGAAAAGACTTAACAATATACTGCTAGATGACTTCAATTAACATGAGGATGCAATGCAATCAGTTTCAGACACCCCTCAATGCAAGATATGACTGAAACTTGTGCAATACTACAGCTACAGCTTCAAGTCATTATGACAAACAATTTGTGAGCAATCCCCTAAATCCATTAATTTCTCAAACTCCAATAGGACTGAAGGTACAACTGAATGCAATGTGGATGACTCAGTTAAAATACAGCAATATTTCAATACAAATGCTCATGAAAAACGAATGCTGGTCGCTTACAATCAATATAACTTTGCAATGTGCAACAAGACAAACTCAATCGATATTATTAAGTGCAGACCTTCTATCATATGTTACAATGTTGCAGAGGCTGCAATTGCCATTACACTCCCTGACTCTTATACTCAGATTTACAAGAGTATTATATTAAATCAGACAGAAACTATAAATTTACTTATTATATCTCTGACCTGGGAGATAGAGTGAATATCCTCTCACGCAGCTGATACAGAATCCTTGACTTCTTCTAAGGCACAATCTTTGACTCCTTTATAGATGTCAGATCTCAGTCGATTGTCAAAGCTCGTTTCCTCCAACGTATTTCTTCTGTACACTTGTATGTACCTGGCAGTCCCGAACTCTTCTCCAAATATTCGATGGCCTGAACTTCTCCAAGCAGCAGTAAAGGGTGACGCCTTGCTTTCCAACACTGCCCGATATTAATGAAAAGGAATCTCGATTTATTCTGCAATGATGACATCTTTCATGAAACTGCAATTGTTTCCTATTGAAATCGATGGAATGATTGTTATGAGTCTTTTGTCCGCTTTCAACACCTCACAAGCACCTCCCGACAGGTGAAATTAATCAATCCCTTTCAAACAATAGTAATCTTGTCTTATATGTTGGGCTGATCCTTCCAATCACAGATCGAACTTCAAAATGCAATTATACAAGTCAGCTTCAAAGCTTTAATCCTTTGTCTTTATCGATCTGCACTCCTATCACATTCAATAGTCTTATACTGTGCGCCAAGATGCATCATCGTGTATTTTGTCTTCATCAAATAAGTTAGTAATATCGACTGACTCAGCCACAAGTTTTTGTCTTTTCCGCCCAGGCTTATAATCTTGTTTCTTCTTGATGCCACCCAACCTTAGTTTAATATTCTCCGCCTTTTGCCTTTGATAATATCAAACCACTAATTTTTCTTATCCTTTCTGGTGCCCTTTGTCTTTTTTGTGATTCTCAGAAATTCAACTTTTTCCTACAGATATTGATCCGCCTTTAACAAATGATGAATCCTTCTCCTTCCCTGTCGTTTTCTTCAAGCTATGGTATCAATTTGTAATTCTTGTCTTATCCTTCCAATAAGACAAAGTGCCTCCACCTCAATCCAATTTGTTTTTTTCTCTTGGTATTTGTCTTTATGCCAGCTGTGATTCTTCCTAATGCAAATCCAATTTCTTATCTGCCCTTGTCTATTAAAATTGAACCTCTTTAGAAAGCCTGTAATTCCAAATGAATCGTACCAGCAACAAAGATTGATAATTCAAATGCCAAATATAACTGAATATATATCTCCAATGGTGATCAACCTCCTCAGATTTGGCCGAAGGCCATTAAATCTGTAAACAATAGAACCTCAGCCATGAATGCAGTAATACAACAGCTACTGCAATGAAAATGATGAGGTAATAAGTCAGCTACCTCAACTTCAGCTAGGGCAGAAATACAACAGCTACTGCACCTGTAGAATCTCCTCAATGAAGCACAAATTGAACTTTTGAGTGAAGCGCACAATTAGCAATAATTCAGCTGATATTTCACAGCCTCAAAATTGCATACCAATGACAGTTTTCATTCCCAATGGCTGAAAATGGCAGAAACCCTAGTTGGCTCCACCAAATAATCACACCAAGCAAATATCAATTCCTAGCTGCCCTTAAAAGCTTGGCTTGATCTTCCTTTATACTTTTTCAATCCATCTTCAAGAAGTTTCTAAAAAAAATATTAAAATAATATAATATTTGCACTACACAAATAACTTTATAATATAAAGTGCAAATATGATATTATAACATAACATTAAAATAATTATTATTATTAAAGTTACCTTTGATAATAATTAAACATTATATCTTAATAAAACACCTTATTTCTCCCATTCAACTGAATCCAGGAAAATGGAAACCATCATCTGACTAGGTATCTGCCACAAGGGACCCCCCTAACCATGCTTATTAGCCTATGAGGGTCAGGAATAGGCTAAACCGTCTAAAAACTGATGCTCACAAAAATGGGGACATTACATTCTTCCAACACTAATGTTGAATCATGTATTGAGGAAGACATAGAGGGAGTTGTTTCTAGTGGACACAAGTCTGATTTCTCTTTGCTTGAAGCCAAATTGAAGCAAAGAGCTAGCAACCTAGAGAGCACTATTGAAGAGATGATAAGAACTGTGCAACAGATGCGTGACAACCTGAGGAGCACAGCTGAAAAGATTTTTGATATATTTATACTCCATAGCAGCACTTCATCAGTTCAATCAGATCATAGAAAAAGCAATCAAAGTTCGGTAACTACTGAAAAGGAGATTCAAACTTTATCTAAACTTGATGTTATTCATCAACATGTGGAAAATCTGATGTGCCAAGGAATCAAGATGTGTGCTACATTCCTATTGTTGATATGAAGACAATTAAGAATGATATGGAAGAAATCAAAACAAGTCTTTTGCACATCATTCATGATAAAGACAGAGTTGTTCGAGTTGTTGATGAGGCATTGGAATGGAACAAACGAACAAAAGCCAAATTGCTTGAAGTTCATGAGGCTTTAAAAGAAGCTATTCAATTTATCTGGGAGTAAGAAAATAAAGGAAGAGCTGAACAAATTCAAAGGGTTCTTGATGAGCTTGATCTCATACAAAGGACTTATGATTTGAACCAATGTCCGGAAAGAAAGGATACTTTAGTTCACAACAGCTTGGCTTTCAAGTTTATGATAATCCAATGTTCGAGTTGGTGTTAATAAGTTTCCTGAAAACTTATTCTTTGGAGTTAATGAGGAAATTCCTCCAACCATTAGTGAGAAGGAAAGTTTTGATACTTCCTCTAGTGGTAAAATTTTGTTCCAAGAATTGCATAATGATGTCATTACTGCTGTTCCTAGTCCATCCACTCTTCATAGTCCATCCACTCTTCAGGAGATGGAAAATCAAGAATCAAGGAGGAATGAAGTCATTATTCTTGACTAGCAACAAAGAACTGATTGGCATTCCGATGAAGAGTTTATTCATTATCTGATGCAGCTGCTTGTTAGATTCCAATCGGATTTTATGCTTGCACCATCTTCCTTAAGAATAACTAATTTCAAATTTGAGTTTGATGATGGATGTATTGAATCCTTTCGATAATTCATGTCTCCTGATTTTGGATTCAATTTTTTCAATGAATTCAGATTTGTTGAATACTCTTGGAGTTCCAAGAAGTAATGATTCAGATGGAATGTATAGATCAAAGAGTTCAAGTCAAAGTAGTTCTCCGTTTGTGGAATGGTTTCTCCTTACGATTTGGGATCCTGGCATCAATTGATATTTGACACTTCTAGGAGTATGGGATTTTCAACATGTTGTGATGAAGATTATTATATGTGAGAAGAAGGTATGTTGGAGTGATAAGCGTCAAAATTTATGTTCTATAGGTGTTGCTACCTTCTTTATCAACCATTTGATGATTATTTCTAATCATCAATTGGTGGTTTGGAGAGGAAATTGGAGCAAAGAATGGTTCTTTGCTGTGATGGAGCTATTAGAGGGGGTGTTTCCAGCTTTGAATATGAGCAGATTGGTCGAAATGGACAAGGATTTTCAATATTGCAGCAGCTGTTCATTTTCTAACATGTTGATTTCTCTTAAATTAGATGTTGAAACATTCATTTTAAACTTGGTGGGCAGCTAGTACACTCATATTTTCACTTCACAATCTCTTTCCAGAGATGATTTTTGGCTTCAAATGAGAAAAATAGTGGTTCGGACTGATCAGAATCAGTTTTCTGATAGAGTTTGAGCAAACTCTTTCCAGTGGCTATCCGTGCACATTCTCTTGTACTTATATTCGGGGCAGCGAACCTTTGGCCGATTTGGTTCGTCATTCTAAGACTATTGGAGAGAGAGTTGTGAAAGATTTTAAGTGTCTTCTTGAATATGTATGTATTTTTCAGAGAAGACATTGTCCATCCTTGAAGAGTTTTGAGGATGAGGCTGTTGTGTTTATGCAAAGAGTTGCTTCCTTCTTTGCAAATAGCCTTGATGGAGTCACTTTTGAAGTTGTGACTCTGTTTGATGCTTTGAGGAGCTTTGCTGATAAGAATATTTTTGAGTTACTTAGATCATTCTTCCTTGTGCCTAGAATGATTGTAAATGAATCAAATCTTATCAGGGCTGGATCCTAGAAGACCTATGGAAAATCGAAAGCAGGAATTCTATGTAATACTTCTAAATCAGATTTTTGCGTCTGGTTTGAATGTGCTGATTGCAGAACATTTATTGATTTCTATGTTTGCAAGAAAGAATAGAATTCTTATTTGTATCAAAGGAGAAGACACGATTGTTAGCGTAACAACTAGCACCTCTGGAGTAAGAGTTGGTACGGACAGCTATGCACACTACGCAATGAGTGCTCTTCAAATTAGGAGGGGAAGCTCCCTCGTTGTGCTTTAACAAAAATACTTGGAAAGGGAAAAGTAATCTAAACTATCTCCTGTCTTTTTGTCTCAGTTGTAGAGGTACAAAGCTTTCAAGAAAACTCTATATGTTGCAGCTAAGTATTTTCTGGTTTCGCAGACTACTAACTACAACTAGGCTTAATTACTTAAAATCTATCCAGTTTCCTCAAGAAAACAGAGCATGAGGAAATGGAGCAAGGATGACTATCTGACGATAAACAAGTATAGATTCTCAACTTGAAGGCAAGGTGGCATATCTATCAGCTCAATCTAAACAAGTTTATTGGAAACAACGAATATACGATAAACTTAAATACAGATTCTCAACTTGAAGGGAAGGTGGAACATCTATCAGCTCAATCTGAAGAAGTTTATTACTCACACACATCACACGATAACCAAGTACAGATTCTCTACTTGAAGGCAAGGTGGCACAACTATCATCTCAATCTGAACAAGTTTATTGAACACAAAACAGATTTATCTAACTAAGGAAAGAATTCACCATTATAATTGCATGAAACCCTATGTGGCATAACAATTCATTATAACAGCAAAAACGCATGAACAGATACAAAATGAGCAATATTGAGGGCAAGGTAGGCACAGGATATATTTCTCTCTCGTGCAAAAGTTATTTACAAATTGAGCAAAAGCTCTTACTATAGACATCAAAGGTGTAGGGAACCCTAAAATCACCTTCTTCAATAACTACGCCTTTGCAATGCATGCAAGATTTATTACTAAACCCTAATAGTAACTATACAGCTTAACTCGAAAGCTACCGCCGGGCTAACCGAACATCTAATCTAAAAATGGACAATTGTGCAAGCATGCACGTCCTTATTGAAAGCATGTTAACTGGAACACTACCATTAGTTAACGTAAACCCTAAATAAAACTCCAAGTGAACATAGATGATCCCAAAATAGACATGCATGAGATGTGACGAGTTAACTCGAAAAGGTAACACCAAGCTTAACTCCTGTGTTTAATGTCTATTCTGAGAGGTGGGAACTAAAGTCTACTGGCCGTGATCTCGAACAACCAATCCCTCAACGAGATTGTTAACTGCATCAGCATCTGAATGTCAGCAACTTGAGCAATCTTGGCAATCTTTGCACACTCAAACTAGCATTTCACTGACTTATAACTTTGGCGGCTCCGTAAATGAAGTGATGGCCACTATCTTTTCTGCAGCTTGATGCTTCTGACACTCTTGCATGACGAAACTGTGAGGTTTGACTGTGCACACTCTAGTTGTTAGAAATGCAAACAAACTTGCTGCACATGCAAAATTCCAACGGTATCAACCCTCTAAACCGGCTTTGGAAGGCAATCGACCATACGAGGCATGCAACCAAGTGGACTTGAGTGACTACGCCTGTCAACCCTCTAAATGCACTTGATACAAATCGGTCTCAACTTTTCTGACGAAATCATGAATTAAGACCGATTTGGTCTTGAATTCAGTCTGCGTGAACTGCACTCTGAAAAACTCGCCTGTTGACTGTGAACACGGCTATATTCTGACAACTTTTTTGGAAAACTAAAAATACCCTGCTGAGGCTAAAAATAGCCTATTGAAGAGTTATTTTCGGCGAAAAATCTGAGATATGGGTTTTGTCCAGAAAAATATTCTAAGACAACCCAGAACGTCAAAAATGCGAAAATTTGGCTTCTACTCGACCATGCAAGGAATTTCCAGTTGAGAAAATTTCAAAATTAGAAACTCGAGAACTGATGCTCTGGAGTAAATTTTCCTGAAAAATTCTGGCACATGGGTTTTCTCGAGGAAGCTATTCTAAATCAACCTAGATGATTTGTTTTGTCAAAAGTCGCCAGTTTTTCAAACATGCGAAAGAATTTAAGACAAGAAAATGGAAGAATTTGAGAAGAAGAAAGATGTTTTTTGATGTTTTCCTCTGCCAAAATCGCCACTCTGCCTTGAAATTCGCTGATAATTATGACTTGAACCTGCAAAGAAAGTGTTTGATGTCTTCACCAATGATTGCTAATGAGAAATTCGCCCAACTCTGAAGGAATTTGCCTTTACTCTGAAGAATTACAAATTTGCTCAAGCTGTGTGAATGAAATATGACGCCATGCTTGAATTAATAGAATAAATTCACACCTCAAAGGTGACTGCAAGACTAAAAACCCTCGACTGAAATAGAAGGCTTCTGATTGGACCCCCTTCAATTGAACTGATACTGACTCGGAGTCCGGAATAAAATAATAATAAAAATATTCATCATGCGTTTTTTTAAATCCCAACACAAAGAGGCACCAATTTGAGAAAATCGCCATTTAATGCTTTGACATGCAAAATAAATATTAAATATTATTTTATTCAGTTGACAAACCACGCAAAGCACTTGGATGGATTCGACAACCTTTACTGATTTCAAAAAGTCATCATTTGACCTCATAGGTGTCCATTTGCTCAAGATATTACACTTTTTATTAACTTCCTACTTTGTAACCGGCTACAAAGTTACAACTGGCCATCTTCGACACTGATTGTCGAGTGACCGGATGATGCTGAGACCGAACAAGTGTATTCATCGTGAAGCCTGCGGAGCAAGGAAGAAATGTCTGCTGGGAGTCATCACTGCAAAATCTATCATTTAACACCTCAAAGAATTAGGCACCCTTGATTAAATTGATTTTCAGGTACCAGACTTAGCCATTTCTCCAAACTGCCATCTGACGCTTCAAACGGCTGCTGATAACGAACGGTGAACCCTGCTGACAGGAAACCAAGCTCACTGCATGACTAGAGGTATTCCGCATCCAACGAATATACGCATGACATCTGAAAAGTGCATTAGGGACCCCAAAAGTAAAAGCACCCCTGGCTTGAGAAGGTACAAACACCATTTTGACGAAAATGCAACTCTCAACCAGATGCCCTACTTTGATCTCTGATATCCGGAGCTGGGATGGCCTGATTCGAGCACCGTTTGTTTCTACGCGTAGCCAGAAAAACCTACAAGAGACGTCTCTGGAGGTGACGAAGGAAGAAAACTGCTTCTAAGACCTCAAATAGAAAGGCGCCTTTCCCAAGATGGAATAGACAACAAGACTTGGCCATTTTGAGCTGTCTTCGTTTTTTAGTATTTCGCCAAAGACCTTGCACGTACGAGCGTTTGCCAAATCCCGAAGGCTGACGACTGGGCTCGTTGAATAGATGGAGTAATTACGTTCAAGTCCCGTGAAGACTTCAAATGCGAACAACTTCATCTGATAGACCTAAAGGCTAAGCGCCCCTGGCCTATAGAAATATAGTGAATGCTTTATGCCAGTCCGCCTGTGAAATTACATGCTTGGTAGAATCTCTGCCACGATCTCTCAGAATGTCGGATTAACAGGCAAATTGGTGCATCGCGAAGCTGGACTAGAGTAGCACGGATGTCAGGAAGACCTTGTTAGCAAACTCTTCCATCTCAGAGGTCATCTTGAAGGGCGCCCTTGAGCTACAGGGGCGCAATTTCACCATTTGAAAGATTCCTATGATGTGAAGTCTCCTCATAACCTCATCTTCTGACACTGACTGCAGGAGCTCTGGACCTCGGGTGACTGCGTTTGATAGCTCATTGGACAAGCAGACTAGTCGTGAAGAGATTGACTACATCAATCATCAAGAATACCAAGATCTAACCCCCCTTAAAGAGGTGCGCCCTTAAGCTACAGGTGCGCAAAAGCTGGAAAAAGACAAGCTTTTGCAATCTGGAACTTTGGAATCTTCAACTTCTGTTGCCAGTAACCGGAGCTACAAGTCTCGGATAGCCTCGCAAGATAGCTCATCGGATAGGCAGACTAATTCTGAAGAGATTGACTGTATTCATGAGCATTTATAACAAAATCTAGGCCTTCAAAAAGAAGGGCGCCCCTGGGCTACAGGTGCGCAATTCTATTTTTCTTTAAGAAATCTTCAAAAGTTAGCTACTGAAAACTTCGCCTTGGCCACTAAAATGACCAACGGAAGTATAGTTGTCACCGTGAAATGTTCCTCCATCGTGAGATGCTTCACTCTGAGCCTCTGATTCAGGTTTTGATCAACGGATACTACCTTTGACTGACAAAACATTAACAAAACTCCATGCTTGATATTGCCCAAAAACTATATTTGACATCATTTTAGCAAAGTTTAGACTATTTTAAGCAAAATGCCTTGATGAAGCAAAAAATTTGGTTTGGGTACAACAACGATCAAGAGAGACTCGTCTCATGAGAGGACGTGTCTCCACAAGATGGAGACACGTCTGCTCATGGGACGTGTCTCTTGAGCGCGCGGGTTCTCATGTTAATTACGATGGTTACCAAACTTAACATGCAGCAAACAAAGATCTTATGTTATCCTTGAGTACGTCTATAAGTAAGAGCAGTTCGATTAAGAATAATGATGATGCATAGCCTGCAATCATTATTCATTTCTGACCGAAGCTATCTTAACTTAACACTCCCTCTTAGCTAGGGAAGATACTTCAAGACGAATAAGAGGAGATATCACCTTCACACGTGATATCGAAGATATGATATGTTTCTTCAATATTGTCAAGTCACATGACATTCTTCATAACACATCTTTATTATGGTATGTGCACTGACATCAAGTCACAAGATGTCTACCATAATGATTCATGGCATATTCACAGATATGTATAGATATCCACCATGATTATCTCTTAAGGATCACAATGATCTTCAAATGACATCAAGTCCCATGATATCCATCAAAGTGTCCAAGAGATACTATCATGACATGTCCACAGATATCAAGTCACATGATATCTATCATGATAGTTCAACTGATCATTGTAGAGTCGTCACTTTACAATGTCACATACAAGTGTTCATTATTAGAAAGATCATCACCTTTCAATAATGTACACAGGGGGAGTGAGCCCATAAGGTCATGGAGTTACACACATGACAAAAGAGTTTACACATTAAACATCTTTAAATATATTAGTACAACTTCTAAGCAATTTTGAATTTCAAGCATAATATCAAATTACATTTCAATCATACCAAGCTTCTTCCAGAAGTGTTCAACCTTGATTCGAGAGAGAGGTTTGGTGAGAATGTCTGCTGTTTGATCATTTGTACTAATATACTCCAACTGAATCACATTCCTTTCTACCATGTCTCTTACATAATGATAGGGGATCTCAATGTGCTTAGATCTATCATGGAATACTGGATTTACAGAGAGTTTGATGCAACTTTGACTATCACAATGAATGATGGTAGGATTCAAGGGCTCACCAAAGAGTCCCACAAGCAATTTCTAGAGCCATACTGCTTCTCTTGCCCCCATAGAGGCTGCAATGTATTCAGCTTTTGTCGAGCTTTGGGCTACAGAAGACTGTTTTCTGGAGATCCAAGAGATCATAGCCGATCTCAAACTGAAGCAACATCCTGATGTGCTTTTTCGATCGGTTATACTTCCAACCCAATCTGAATCAGAGTATCCATGTAGATCTAGTTGATTATTTTTATAAAGAAGACCATATCCAATAGTGCCTTGAAGATATCTCAATATATGTTTCACTGCCATAAGATGACTTTCCTTTGGCTCACACATGAACTGGCTTAAAGCATTCACTGCATAGCAAATGTCAGGTCTGGTGTTAACCAGGTACATCAAAGATCCAATCATTTGTCTATATAGGGTTGAATCTGCACACTTGGATTCTGCTGTTGCTTCTTTCAGTTTGTGAAGGTTGGTTTCCATGGGTGTAGACATGGGTCTACAATCCAACATTCCAAATCTCTTCAGAATATCAATAGTATACTTTCCTTGGTTTAGTATGATGCCATCTGGTTTCTGCCAGACTTCCAAACCAAGAAAGTAGTGTAAAATGCCCAAGTCTTTCATGTCGAATTCGGAAGTTAGATCCTTCTTTCCTTGAGCAATGAGGTGATCTTCTCCTGTTATCAGCAGGTCATCAACATATAAAATAATTATTAACATATCACCTTTAATTACCTTAAAGTAAAGATTTGGGTCTGCATCATTCTTGGAGAATCCTAGTCCCAAGAGGTAGATGTCAATTCTTTCATACCAGGCCCTGGGAGCTTGTTTAAGTCCATACAGTGCTTTCTTTAGTCTGCATACATGTGAGTCAGGTTTATGTATCACGAAACCTTCGGGCTGCTCTAAATAAACTTCCTCTTCAATGGTTCCATTTAGGAAGGCATTTTTTACATCCATTTGATGGATCTTCCAGCCTTTAGCTGCTGCAATGGCTATCACTGCTCTCACAGATGTGTAACGGGCAACAGGTGCAAATGTTTCTTCATAATCAATGCCTTCCTTTTGTGAAAAACCTCTTGCCACAAAACGTGCCTTATGTTTTTCTATACTGCCATCAACAGCATGTTTGATTCTGAAGAGCCATTTAGAAGAGACGACTGTTTTCTCTTTTGGTCTAGGCACTATATCCCATACATCATTCTTTAGAATGGACTGATACTCTTCCGTCATTGCGTCCTTCCATACTTGATGTCTGAAGGCTTTTGAAACACTAGGGGGTTCTGAATTTATGATGTCATTCAATAGAGCAACGTAGCTTGAGAACCGTTTGGGTCTTTTACTTTCCCTAAACGTTCCTTTGGGTGTTGCATGATTCTCAGCTTCTTTGATCATCTTTCTAGCCCAAAGTGGTCTATTTTTGCCGTTATCATTTGTATTCTCATCTGAAGTAGATAGAAGTTCATTTGATATTTCCTCAGGATTCTCCCTCTGAATCTCAGGGGTAGGATCCTCGTCTAATACTCTAGGTGAATAAGTTTCTCTCATTTGAACTTCTTGCCCTTTTGAATGCTATGTCTTCTTCAAAGATGACATCTCTACTCAATTCAATTTGTTCCTGTCCGGGTATGAAAATCCTGTAAGCTTTGGAGGATTCACTATATCCCACAAATATCCCTTTCTTTCTGGAAGGTTCTAGTTTGAATCTTTTCTCTTTGGGCACATGAATATAGACTGGGCAACCAAAAATCCTAAAGTGACTAATATCAGGTTTTATGCCAGTAAATGCTTCTTCAGGAGTTTTGTTATCTAGATGAGAATGAGGACACCTATTTTGAATGTAGACAGCAGTTCTAGAGGCTTCTGCCCAGAATGAGGTTTCTAAGTTCTGGTCAAGTAACATTGCTTTTGCAGCTTCTACAATGGTTCTATTTTTCCTTTCAGCAACCCCATTTTGTTGAGGGTTGTAGGCTACTGTAAACTCCCTCTTAATCCTAGCATTCATGAATTCCTTAAAGATTTCAGAGGTGTATTCTTTCCCATTGTCTGTCCTTAAAATTTTGATTTTCTTCTCGGAGAAGTTTTCAGAAAGAGCTTTGAACTCTTTGAACTTTTTAAGGATTTCAATTGACTCTTTACACTTAAGAAAATAAATCCAGGTCTTCCTAGAGAAGTCATCTATAAATATGACAGAGTATAGGAACCCTGCCTTCTAGGGTACAGACATGGGTCCACATAAATCAGAGTGAACCAGATCTAACACATTTTGGGTTTTACTCAAGCTATTGTGAAAGGATCCCTTTGTATTCTTTCCTAGGGCGCAACCTTTGCAGGCTCCTTCATGAGTTGGTTTTAACTTGGGTAATCCTATTACAAGTTTTTCCACAGATGGTAGGGCACGGAAATGAAGGTGTCCTAATCTTCTATGCCAAATTTCAATTGAATCAGAAGTATCAAGGATAAGGGCTTGCTTGACTTCAGTGCATAGTTTACAAAGATAACCTTGTCTTACACCTATGGTTAGAGCTTTCTTTATAGTTGAGTTCTTAGGCCATGCCAGAACTTTCCCATCCATAAATGTAACTCTATATCCATTGTCTTCAAGAGCAGAGATGGATATTAGATTCCTCTTTATCCCAGGTACGAATAAAACTCCAATGAGTTGAAGGGAGAGACCAGATTTCAATGTGATGGAACAAGTTCCAACCCCTTTTACTTGATATGTAGAATCATCCCCAATTGTTACTTCTTCATCAGTCTCTTCAGTCATAGTGTCTAAGTGTTCTCTAAATCCTGTAATGTGCCTCGAAGAACCACTATCAACCACCCAGTTGTTGATATTGTTAGATACTTGATTTGATAAGGCTGAATAGAATACAAATTTCTCAGAATCATGGTCTGAATTTGACTTTCCTACTTTTGCAAATGATGCTTGTTGATTTGATCTGTCTGGGCAATTCATTGCATAGTGCCCATATTGATCACATCTAAAACATTGTATTTGAGAGATGTCTTTCTTCTTCTTGAATGACCCTTTTCCATGGGAATTTCTCTTTCTCTTAAATGATCCTTTCCCATAAGAGTTTTTCTTACCCTTTTTATTAGATGATGTGTTGAGTACTTGAATTTCCTCATCTATGGATTTTTGTTTGTTTTCTTTTGTTGAGAGTCTTGTTTCCTCTTGAAGGCAATCTGTTCTTAGTCTATCAAACTTGGGGAGTTCAGATCTCACACTTATTCCTTGAACAAATGGCTCCCAAGAGTTTGGTAGGCCTCCTAGTGCAATTAGTGTTGACTCTTTGCTATCAATTTGATATCCAATTGTAGATAATTGATCCCTTAGTTCAATGATCCTCATGAAGTATGCATTAATAGTTTCTCCTTTGTTTATTTGGACATTGTTGATTTGCCTCTTTAATGCAAGAGTCCTACGGGTGTTGTTTATCTCATAGGTGCTCTCAAGGGATTTGAACATTAGATATGCAGTTTCATGTTTTGCTATAATAGGTACTATGTGGTCCCTAACTGCATCTACTAGGATTTTCATGGCTTTTTCATTATTCTCAATCCATTGTGTTTTCTCAGGATCATCCTCTGGTTCCCCCTTGTTTTCTTTCACAATTGAGTCTAACTTATTTTCCTTGAGAATCATCATGATTCTGAATTTCCATGAGGTGAAGTTGTTTGCTCCCTCAAGACGATCTTCAAATCTGATCATATTTGACATTATGGAGAATGTGAAGTGAATTCGATTTTTTTTTTTCAAAAATACGAATTTTTCCTAAGAGTCTGATATCTAGATTTGATTTGGATTCACTCAACGTGGCTCTGATGCCATGTAAATGAATCAAATCTTATCAGGGCTGGATCCTAGAAGACCTATGGAAAATTGAAAGCAGGAATTCTGTGTAATACTTCTAAGTCAGATTTTTGCGTCTGGTTTGAATGTGCTAATTGCAGAACATTTATTGATTTCTATGTTTGCAAGAAAGAATAGAATTCTTATTTGTATCAAAGCAGAATACATGATCAAGAGAGACGCATCTCATGAGAGGACGTGTCTCCCCAAGATGGAGACACGTCTGCTCATGGGACGTGTCTCTTGAGCGCGCGGATTCTCATGTTAATTCCGATGGTTACCAAACTTAACATGCAGCAAACAAAGATCTTATGTTATCCTTGAGTACGTCTATAAGTAAGAGCAGTTCGATTAAGAATAATGATGATGCATACCCTGCAATCATTATTCATTTCTGACCGAAGCTATCTTAACTTAACAATGATGATAATCATTGGCATTGATGATATTAACTCCTCAAAATCTTTGGGGTGTGAGATGTTGTAATGTTTTGATTTCAGTTCCTCCTGGTCTTTAAGTTTAAGTCACATGTTTGGTAACCTTTTGGGGTTACAACGGAAGATAGTGCAGTTTTGGAATATTGGTTATGTTTGTGCGATCAGTGTGCGCAACATCAATACAGTGTGTCTTTTCAGAGATGGACTAGGGACCCTGGGATCCTACTTGGCATAGTATGGAGAAAATTGTTTCCTTGGAGTGTGGAGGCATTTCTTAAGGACAAGCAATTTTGGGAAGGGTGGACTGTCATGTCCCCAATATAGCCCTACGTGCTTCAGTGACTGATAGTCTATTTCCGAAGGCCCATAGGCTAGTCAAAAGTGGAAATTAGGGTTTCCACTTTTATAAGAGGTTTTTGTTGGGCTTTTGAAGGCTTGCATGCAAGTTTTTTGATAGTCCATTCTTTGGAGCTTTCTAGGTTTTTGGAGAGCTTCAGGGTAAGGTAACACGCATGTTGAAAAAATGACATGCATTTCTCTCTGGTACCTTGCATGCAGGAAAGGTTTTTGGGTTTTGAAAGTTCTCCAGGGTGGTATGACATGCATCTAAATCCGTCAACCTTTCTAGGCACTTACTATTTTTAGTAAGTCATGATTACTGCTCAATTGTTGCTCAAATAAAGTTTGCATGCACTTACTATTAATAGCAGTTTGCTATTTTTGGTAAGTTCTATTTATAGCAGTGTCATTCCAGGAGCAGCACAATCATTTCCATTTTTTCATTCTATTTTGGTCAGTGAGGTTGATCAGTTTGTGTGTTGGCTTCTTTTTTCCTCTTGGAGCTAAGTTTTAATAACTTAGTCATTTTTCAGTGTTACCTTTTGGACCTCATGACTAGTCGATGACTTTAAGTTGTTTTTAAAGTGGGGCCTTTAAGTGGACATCCAAGAGAGAAATTAATATCTTTATTAATTTTTTAAAATGCTCTTAAAGTTGGACGCCAAGGGAGGGAATATTAAAGTATTTTAATATTTAAAAAGTGCAATTTTGGAGATGGGCGTCCCATGAGGAAATTGAAGAGTTTCTTTTTGGAGGTTACAAAGTTGATTCAATTGCCCATTGAAGCTTATTTATTGATGCCTTGTGCCTTCATTTGTATCTTTTGGAAATTATGATAACATTATGCTGCTAAATTGAATTCAGAGCTGCTTCGAGGAGATCCCTCCTAGCATCCTTACCTCACCATTCTTCGGGCTTGAAACGATAACTCCCTAGATGGCCATTGAAGACTTTGCTTCACTCAGGAGTGTGGATAGAATTGAATTATGATTTTATAAACAGATTGTTGTTGTATAATCTATTTATTTCTATTGTTGATGTTCATGGCTTAAACGACTTTTTGCTTGTAGCTTTGTCATCAATTTTTATCTCGTTCTGGGTACTGGCTCATGTTGTTTCACTGTGTAGGGCACCTAGTTCTGCAAGGTTTCAGATTTTATTTCTGAGTATTGAATTTAATAGAAGAGGTCGACCTTTCCTAGAGGTCGTACCACTTCTATATTGCTGCATTAGTATTCGTGCCAAGTTCCTGGAGTTGTTTTGGCACAGTTTGTTGGTTGGAAAATGACGCCTAGGATTATGGCTTCATTTGTCTGCTATTTGAAGTCATTCGGAGTTGAATTGAAGTTGTGTCCATTTTGGTGAATCTCTTACTCACTGGTCTAATTTTCTGTGTTTACTATTTCTAATCAGATTTGATATAATTCTAGTTTATGCTATATTTTTTGTTCAATAGCATATTGTACTAGTTGGGGATTACTCTCTAACATACTAAGGTTTTTTATGATAAACCTTTACATTATTGTGCAGCTGAAGCTATCATTGTAAAGTTGGTTTAGTAGTACTAACAGCTATTTATATTTCTGCACTTTAATATTTTGTAGTTACTCCCATTGAAGAAGTGGTTGAGTCTTATTTTACTTTCAGCACTTCTTATTTAATTTCCCCCCACTGAATAAGTGGTAGTGTGGATTCATGGTTGGCTTGCCACCTTATAAATTGTAATAACTTCGGTCCCACTGTATAAGTGGTATAGCTTTATGGTTGGTTATCCGCCTACTCTTTGTATTTCCAGCATTTACTTTTATTCATAGTCAGCTAACCACCTAGCAGCTTTGTATTTCATTTCCAATTTGCTAACGATCCTTGACACCATATGCTCTCACCTCGCCCACACTGGGATCTTGGTGATCAAAAGGTGAAGGGTTACTATTCTTGCTGGTTATCATTTGGAGCTAACACTAACCAGTGGTGTGTTGTGCTGATAAAATCCTGAAAAAATTAAAGGGGAATATTACATTGTCCACAAATTTAAATTAAGAAATGACCTTGTAGGATCTATGATTATTGTATTTTTAACATCATAAAGGTCAAATTTGTTTACAAAACCTATTTAAATAGAGGATTGTTTGTAGCAATGTTAAAGCTTTATTAGACAATAATATTTCAAGATTTTAGAATTACTCAAATAGGATGAGTAAGATGAAACAAGATAATAAAGATAAAATGAATAATTAAAGATTTGGAATTTTGGCAGATGATTTTACTGGTTCAGTTAGTATGACTTGAAAGTCGCTATAGCGCTGCCTATTAAAGGAATAGTAGCGCATAAAAATGTTGGAAGACAAGATAGCTGGAAAGTGCCATACAAGGTTGTTACTCTGAATTTTGATGGTGCTTCTTGTGGTAACTTGGGAGTGGCAAGAGCATTTAATTAAAGATGTGTTTAGGGTTTTTTGATAGATGGATCTCATTATGTAGGAAGCACTCCTTGCAAGTCTTTCTCTTGCCTATAATGTTGGTTTTCATGCCATTCTGGTGGAAGGGAGCTCCGAAATAGTGATTAAAGCTTTAAAAAATATATATTTACCAAATTGGCAGCTTTGTACACTACTAGAAGAAGCTCTTTGACAGGTTTATTGTAGTTGTCTCATGACATGGTTTGCAACTAATAGACTAAGGCTTCTTGATCTTTGGCATGTCTCTTACCATTCCTTTTGAGCTAATCCTCACAAGATCATCAAAATTGACGTGTCCCAACCTTCTGTGCCAAAGCCAACACTCTTCTCTCTTTATGGCAAAGCAATTTTGTCCATTCACCTCACTGAGATGATATACATCACTATCAATTCAGCAACTAACTCATTGGTACCAGTCTTTTTTATTTCATAGCCTTTAGCACTGAATGAAAGCTTGTAGCCTTTATCACACATTTGACTTACACTTAGAAGATTGTGCTTCAATCCTTCTACATACAGAACATCATGAGTTTTTGTCTTTCTACCATCAAGAATCAAAATACCCTTACCGGTAATCTTAGCAATAGAATTGTTACCAAGGGTTACAGATCCTCCATCAAAATTCTTGAAGTGCATGAACTTGCTCTTGTCTCCAGTCATGTGACTTGAGCATTCGTTGTTAATGATCCATAGGTTCTACTCCTTCTGGGCATGTAGTGCAATTTGAGCCACCATGGATTTCTCTAATCTTTGCTCCTTTGGTTTCTTCTTCCAAACCTTATTTGTTTCATTATTCTGACATTCTAAACTATTTCCTTTTGTATCCAGTATAGGAAGACTCACAAAATTACTTCTACAGTTTCTAGCAATATGTCCAAAATTGCACTTCTTGTTAAAGCCTTTCTACAATTCACAACCTAATGACCAAAATGATTGCCATTAAAACAATAACCAGAAAAAGAATGATTGAACTTGATATTGTATCCTTGTCCTCTTGAAGCTTGTCTTCCAAATCTTCTATTATGTTTGTGCACTTGGATGAAACCATCATTCGGCACCTTGCTTTCATTGATTGCTGCAACTTGCTCAGACTTTGAACTTCCAAAGCCATTCTCTTCCAGACTCTCAACAACAGAATTCACAGGTTGCTCAGTCACCTTATTCCTCTATATCAATAAAGCCAAGACCGGTTTTGATATGCGGTGATCTTTGGCTTTCTATTATATGATCCAAGATCTCAATGCTCTTCCCAAACTTTAACTTCAGTTTTTCAAGATCTTTCCTTAGTGATACAATCTCTACTTCTACTTTTTCACAATCCTCATCTCTTGATAGCAATCTTTCAATCAAACCTTCTTTAATCCTCTTTTCCTCTTCCACTTGAATCTTTAGATCAATGACCATCTTCTCCACTTTCTCAAGATTTTGAGATAATTTTTCTTTGACTTTCACTTCTTCTGCAATTCTTTTCTTCAGCCTTTTGATTTCCTTGTCAGCATAGAGCAATTCTTCCACAAGGTCTACT
>VDFB02207440.1:0-12735 GCA_007258455.2 Sequoia sempervirens | reverse complement strand
TTATCATTGTTCATATTAGGCTAAGTTTCATGCTTTCAATAAGTGCAGCTGCACTTTAGTTTAGTAGTTGTTACTTTTCCCTAAGTGTTGTTCTAGCACAGTTTGGTAGTTTCCCTTATGCATTTTCCATTTTCAATAAGTTTCCAATTTACCCGATCTATTCTTTGAGTCACCAGTGAGTTTCAGCCTTGTACAAAACTGCTCTAGGTTTGTTTCTAAGTTTTCTTAATGACTCCATGCTCAATGGAACAGTCTAGGCCACTGGTTTTGATGTTTAGCAGGCAAACATCCAACAGATGACACCAAAATGTTACTAGATTTTCACTTACAGGTTTAATCAAGATGAATTACCTACGTTTCAAAAAATGAATGGTACATTTTTAAACCTTCTGTGTTACATTCAATTATACAAATGAAATAACATTAAAAGATTACAATAATGCAAAATCATTACATTTATGTAAATGTATGAAAACATAGAAGGATTGTACAAATCTTTTATGAAAGTGTGATCTTTATTGAATGTAATAAGATACATGTGTCTCACACAATGAAGCCGTGAGATTGACTTACTCATTTGATACAAATAGAAAAAAAAAAAATGTATAAATGAGTAAATTTTGGAAGAGATTAAACATGCTAAAAGGTAACCAGTCATTGCTTGAATGACTGTTACTGTGACTAGATCTACTCCCTTTTGTCTTGCCTCACTCCTTGTAGTTCCTTGGTCTCTAGGTGCCTGGTGTCTGGTTGCCTACATTGAGTAAAGAGATGGGTTAGAACAATAAGTTCTAAGCAATGAAGGGTTACATTTTGAACATGCACATATACCCATTCATACATATATTAATTTCCCACGTGCATCAAATGTTAATCCCTGTCATAGATTTCCATGAGGACCAAAATAGAGGAACATTACACACACAGGAAGAATATTTTATTTCTAACTCGTATGTTCCATGTGCAGCTACAGGTGTAATAATGTCTTAATTCAGCATGTGGGTTAAAATGAGGCTCCCACAAGGGTTGAGCCTGGTGTGCTAAATATCAGATAATGAGCTCATCTGAGTTTATCATCATATCATCAAGATTATGTAGTAATTGTGAACAGGCATACATAGATGTCTCATTTACATCATGTCTCTCGTCATTTATGGCTGTCATGTTTTAAAAAAAAAATCACAATCATATACAAAAAATTCATAGCTTTTACAGCCATGGACCAAACAACATTCATGACAATAGCTTCATGACATGAATGTATGACTTATGAAGGACCTTTCAGCCATACATTACCAGTAAATAAGCAGCAGGTATTTAAAGATAAGGTAGAGTAATAAACAATCATTGGAGAGTAAAGTCACTTCAAATGATAGAGGCAAACATACCAAGTACTCACAGTGTAACAGAGATAGGCTACCATAACAAAGAGAGAGAAGAAATATTATTCAAAAAACATGAAGTTTCATGCATTCATGTACATCTTTGCATAAATAGTCATCATGTGCACTGTTGAGACATTAGAGCAAAGGATGCAAAATGCAGTCATGATAGAATCATAATGTGTAAGCAATTTTTGTTGTTTCATGAGAAATGAAAGGAGGCAACATGCTAAAGATTAATGCCAATATTTTAGGGGTAGATCATCTATGAGATGTATTCCAAATCTTATATGGCTATAATTGAGTATAGGCAACTGATAAGAAAATGATAGATTTGCTTGTTATACCAATCTCACACTGACATTTAAAAAAAAAACATCATCCCCAATACCTTGACATATCTAGCATGGATAAATTGAGACCGAGGCATCTCTAAAAGCTCTTTATTATCTATGAATATTCACTAAAGCTCAAAGATCTGGGTATTGTCAAGCCTTTATTTGAACTTGAATTTTTGTTATTATTTAAAGGTGACTATGTTGAGAGGAGTTCATTGTATTCGTAACATGATCAATACTGATACAAATGTCATATTTCTTTTCAAAGACCTTCAAAAAGTAGAGATACTTGAGGGAAAAGAATTTACTAAAGTTTGTGAGTCTTGGTGAAACTTTCTCTCAAGCTAGAGACTATTCCTTTCAAAGCATATAAGTGCTTCACAGCAGGCTTATCACACATGATGGTTATGAAGATTTACAGAAAATTAAAATCTATACCCAGAATTATATATGGACGTGGCCATGGTGTATAGGGTTTTTTCCAAAAGCAGCTCCAGAATGGAAAATAAGACACATAGAGACATGGGAGTCGCGATTGTAATATAGGGGATTTTTCTAAAGACACATATCAAATGGAAAGTATATGTAAAATGTATGGAGATGACATAGAAATGAAAGAAAGGTGCTTAAATTTCAAAATATGCACATGAAACCAAAATATTTTCTTTATTTTCTACCTATAGAGACCAAACATAGAGGTTAAGCTTGACAATACAAAAGAACAACGAGCATTCTCATCATTTTCAGCATGAAAGAAGCCTTGAACGGCATTGTTTTTCAAAATTTTCTGATGGGAGACATAAATTTTGCTTACCCCAGTTCAGCCACAACACATTCTTCAAAATTTGTACAGAAGAAATTCCATGAAACCCTTTCATGGTGGCACCCAAAAAATGGGTAAGATAAATCCCATTTCTTATAAAGTAATGTGTGATAACACAAGAAAAAGAACACATTTCTTTTGCTAAGTTGCAAATTGAAACCAGAGCAGCTATGGAAGAGTAAAGGGCCGACCCATGAAAATTGCAACTTTAAACAAATACAAGCATTGAAAGACTTTCAAAATATGCAAAGGAATGGCATCACACATAGATAAAGCCAACAATTGGTAGAGCAGGAAATACAGGAATGCCAAGTGCAAATGCAAAAATGAAATACAAAGGAAAACAAGATATCCTCATAATAGAGCTCGAATAGCATTTTTATTCAATGGAAATGAACTGAGCAACATTAGATGCTTACTTGGACATGAGGAAGTCATGCTTTGTCAAAAGAATTGAGGAAATGCAGGTGAATGCTTTTGTACAACTTGAATTCGCCATTGAGGACTTACAGCAAGATTTCTTATGAATACAGAGAAACCCTTGGCAGTGTTCTCATCTTCTTCAGAAAGCTTCAAAATGAAACAATACCTTTTGGTTTATTTTTGTTTTGCTTTAGGGTTTTTACCCTATTTCTTTTGGCCGATGAAACATGGCATTTTTTTCCATTAGTTTATACAATCAAATGCAATCACTAAATGACCCCACAGCCAAGGTAAGTGTCCCATACCTTAGGTAAATAATGAATTTTGTGTTTTCATAATTTTAGAAATGTCAATGCCACCTCATTACCTAAGTGAATTTTTAGCTTGTATTTGCATACTTATCCAATGTAAAACATATGACTTTTAAGGTGCAATTATAAACCTTAAATGGTCATATTGTTATTAATAAATGCAAGAAAGGATGACTTGGTCGATTGAGGAAACACAAAGATTTATCTTCATTTATGCTTTTACAAGCATCTAGGGTTGTTTGGAGTAGTTTTCCAACATGTGCCAAAGTAATAGGAGCATTTATTTGCTTTGGAGACAAAATAAAGCTTTTGGAGGGAGTTTTGAAGTATCATTATGTTGGATATGGTCAAATTGACTTTTTCAACCCTTTTGGAGCCTCTTTGAAGAATAATCAGTTGCTATATTCTAGGCTAATTAAAGGCATCCGACCCAAGTTGTTAGAGGGAATTACTTAGTCTCTTAGACTACTCATTAGTTCTAGTTCTTACTTTGCAGTTTTGAGAGTTAGAGATGTTTGTAATCCTTTCTCAGATTGACAAACTTTGTAACTCAGTTTTCTTTTGGATATGGAATTCAGTGGAGACCTTTGAACATTAATGTTTTCTTGGGAATTTGGCTTCTCTTTCTTTGCTTCATTGTGTGCATCAATAATATTTTCATCAAAGTTATTTGTGAGGTATTATCATTTCCTTATAGCTTTATCTCTTATTCAGCACCTTTGTGCAAAATATTGTTAGTGCAGGTCATAGTTTGTGTCAAAATTTGTAAATGGCTTATGGTTGTGAATTCATTTTCCTTCTAGAAGTCTGAACATTACGACCTTATTATGAAATATTTATGCAGTGACATACAAGAGTAATTTGTGCAATTTTCTTTAAAAAGGTTTTTTCAGTCATTATAAGCAAAGTGTTGAAGTTCTGAATTTCATAGTCCTGTTTTCAATTAGGTGCATCACCATAGAAATAGATTATCTTCATTTTATGCATATCTTTCTTCCTTTTTCCTCATTAGTCAATAGTTTAGGTGACACCATAGGAAGCCGGCCTTCTCCGGAGGTTAACCTCTGTATACAAGTAACCCACAGCTTAGAGGTTTTCCCATGTTATCTGAGGTGTTAAACCTTAGGTTCAATAGGGTGCACTTTCAGTAGTTAACAATTATCATGAGATGAAATCAAATGGAACAAAGAAACACTCCAGTTCATCTCATCTAGGGAGGATGAAGGATTCTAGGTGAAGGTATTGTGTTTGTTTTATATTATCTTTCATTTTATTTACCTTCAAGCTTGTATTCATCTTCAAGCATATATAATTATATTCTTATAACTTAGATTTTACTTTTCTCTTTGGTTTTCTACTTTATCATCACACCTTATCCTTTTTATTACACCTCCTTTTTAGTTTTTTTAATTATAATTATAATTTATATACTTTTCCATTCCTATTCTTCCTCATTTGGAGGCATTTCAGTTTCCATTTTTTGTTAATTTGTACCTTTTCTCCTTTTCTTGTTTATTTCTATTTTTAATACTCTCTTATTAACCTATCTCTTTCCTTTTCTTGCTCTTTCACTTCATATTTTGCATCCTTGTTATTGATTTATTTTTTTATAAAATTCATTTACCACTTTATCTTCACATATTTTTTACTTTTGATCCTCATTCTTCACCACATATGATCTCATGCGTATGAAATTTACCATATAGATTTCATATAAGCATGATTCTTAAAATTTACTCTTTGACTATTGATTCTCTTATTATCCTATATTATTGTACTATTCTATTAGAGTTTAAATATTGATCTTACATTATTAAATTTTAATCTTAGAGAATAAGTTCAACTAAATGCAAGATCATGATAGATCAAACAATGACAACAAATATTTAGAATTAGATTGAGATTTACATAGAAAAGTTGGTAATAATTTTAGAAAAAATTAAGATTTCCTATAAAAATCACTTAGGATTACCTTCAATATTGGGATGTAATAGTTCTAAGACTTTCCAAAAACTTCAAAAATTATCCACAAGTAGTGTTATCCCAAAAAAATTAATAATTTCATCCTTGAAGTCAAAGAAATTTTTTAAACTAAAATTTATTAAAATGAAAAGGTTTTTAAGAGAAGGCTCTGATAATTAAAATAAATATGATTAATTCTCGAATTAAAACTTAATACTTAATAATTATTTATTTTATACATACAATATGTCTTAATTCTTAAGAGATAGATATATCACAAAAACTCGTGACTTTCAAACCATACATTGCATTTCATATTTGAAAGTTGCATCACACTCTAGGATTCATTTTCTTTAGTTTCATATATTTTAATAAATTTAGGTTGGCCTCAAGTATATGAAAAATAACTTTTAAAAATAATTAATAATTATTTATCAAAAAAATATATATTTGTCACATTTGTACATAGTTGATCCCACTATCTAGTGTGTCCCAATTGTGATATATCTTGTTTTTTTTATGAAATATATAATTTTTAAAAATTATGATTTAAGCCTAGAGGGGTTCGTCTAAGGGGGTTTTAATGAATAAGGTTAGATTGAAACCCCTTAGATAAAACTCGCTTGGATATAGTCTCTTAATATTTAATTGAACCCCCTAATAATGTCTACTTTGTGTCTATCAAAATGATAACAAAAAGAAAATTTGAATCACCTTTGGTGAAATAATTGAAGTCATTTGAAATTCATTTTTTCAAGTACACAATGCTTAGTATTATCTTTCAAAAAAATAAAATAAGTATTATATTTTCTAATACTATATTTTTTAATACTTTTTAATGAATATAATTCAATTAGGAAAAATAATGACCTCTAGTCAAGATACTAAGAAAAATAACAACCAATGTTACAAAAATCTCAAAAAAAATGCTTTAACCTTCACATGAATGTTTTGATAAAAGGCATAGGACAACTAAGAGGGAGGGGTGAATCAGTTGTCACCAAATTCAAACACAAAACTTCACACACTAACAATTTCACAATCACACTATTCTGCTATTAAGTATGAACATGAAATGAAGATAATAGAAAGTAGAATTAACACAATGAACACCAGATTTTACGTGGAAAAATCATGGTGAGGATTAACTCACAATATAAAGTAATAGAAAAATTGAATACAAGAGGCTCACTGCCAAGGGATCACTACAAGAATACAAAGGCTTACTGCGTACAAAAAGGACTCATTTTCCAATAGGGAGGCTCACTGCCTATAGATACAAAAGATAATAGACAAATCCACCACATCAATTTACTCACATCTATAGCCTTGATTAGAAGATTGCAGAAACCTTTAGCTCATTGCTTTTAGGAATTTAAAAAAAATAAAGTATTGTTGCCTCAACTCACTTTCACATAACTATTCTTCTCACTTGTGGCTTACTTTGATACTTTGTATGATTTAATCCTTCGCATCTTAATTTTCATTTATACCATCTTCAACCTTATAAAATTTCTCCAAGGTCAGCTACATACACTTGATTTCATAAATCCAAATTAGGTCAGCAACCCAACATTCTCACAATGGAAAGGAATGAGAGTGGACCACACTAGTACTTAACTATGATGCAAAACAACATCTTGGATCAAACACATGCTTCAAGTTAATTAAGTTTTAATTCTTCACATGAAGTGTAAACACTAGGTCAACCAAACCTAATGAAGACACAAATGACCATAGAAGTACACACTTCACAGCAAGAAGATGACACACAAATGACATAACACACTTTATCATGCATGAGGACACATCTTAGATACCTTTAGATACATCCAAAACAAGTGCAACAATGTTAGAACATAGAACACCTTCCAATAGTCCATCCAATCTATGCAAACACACACAACAACCCTAAAAATCAACTTCCAGAGTACTAGACCATGAACATCTTTGACAGAACCCAAAGAACCCCATTACAAGACATATTCCAAATCTACAATATCTGAAACAAATCAACAAAGGATTCTGAATCATAAACATTTCTCCCAGTTCACATACAAATAATTCTGCCAAATCAGTTCACACAACAGTGAACACAACTTTCACACTCCATCAAACTAGAAGCTGCAAATAAGGAGATGTCAACAATAGATCCCCAACAACAATTCTTCAGATCCACACAAGCACAGGATCAACAAAAAAGAAACTTAGAGCACATACCGAAGCACATTCCGAACACATACATGACTCTAACTTCACTCTATTAATTTTCTAAAAAGAACTTGGCAACCCATCATTTCAACACATCTGCACATCATAAGGATAGATCCATGTACTCACAACATCTCAATAGCATCTCAACTATACATGCACAATCTTTAACATTCTAAACTATGTTGACATCAATGACAACATTAATGACAACACCACCAAACTTGCTCATACTTGCAACAATATTCCCCTTTGTCATTGATGGAAACATATCATGTGAAAAACCATCAAAGACAACACTCTCCTTAATTTCTAGATTAGACAATTTGCACAACATTCTTGCATTCTCAATATTCTAGGTGAAATACCTTCTCTTCCGCTTCTATTGTTTTTCACATGAATCTCTCCCCCCTTTGAAAACAATGAAAAAGATCAAAAGCTCTAATCACCCCCCCTTAGGAGTGCACTCATACTGCAACAATGAAAATTTTTTACTCCCCTTGCAGAGTAAACCCATTCACTAGTTTAGATAAATAAAGAATTTGTGGATCCATTGGACTGATGCACCTCTATGTGCACCTATTTCAAAGGGCCAATGACTCTCAACTTCTCCTTGAGATACTCAAAAGTATCTTTTGAAAGAGCCTTAGTAAATATATCTACAATATGTTCCTTTATAGACACATACTCCAGCCTGATTTTATTCTCTAATACCTTCTCTCTCTAGAAATGATATTTGATAGATATATGTTTTGTTCTTGAATGCATTACTTGATTATTTGAAATGTTTATAACACTTTTATTTTCATAGAAGATAGGAATAGTCTCATCACATATCACTCCTATATCTTTCATTTTTTGCTTCATCCATGAAACCTATGTGCAGCAAGATGTTGCAACAATATACTCTACTTCTATAGTGGATAAAGAAACCAAGTCTTGTTTCTTACTTAACCATGAAATCAATCTTCTACCAAGAAAGAAATCACCTCCACTAGTAGTCTTTTGGTTATCCACACAATCAACCCAATTTGCATCGGTATAAGCACTGAAAGTGAAATCAATATCCTTAGGATACCACAAGTCATAATCTGGTGCCTCTAAGATATCTGAATATACTATTTACAACTATAACATGTGCTTCTTTAGGTTCTGCTTCAAATATAGCAAATAAACATATTGTATGCATGATATCCAGTTTGGTAGTAGTAAGATACAATAGTCCACCAATCATAGATCTGTATGTTCTCTAATTAGCTTTAGCAGATTCATCATCTTTACTCAGTTTGCATCTGATCACCATTAGAGTACTAACTTGTTTGGAGTCATCCATTCCATATTTCTTTAAAAAATATTTCACATATTTCAATTGTGAAATGAATATCCCCTTATCACTTTGATTTACTTGAAGACCAAGAAAGAAATTCAACTCACCAATCATGAAAATTTCAAATTCTTTTTGCATTTCTTCTGCAAATCTCTTACACATACCTTCATTTCCTCCACAGATGATATCATCAACATATACTACCACTATCAAAATTTTCTTACCTTACACTTTGAAGTAAAGATTGTTGTTAGTAGAGTGTTTTTTGAATACTTGTTGTGTTAGGTATTTATCCAATCTTGTGTCCCAGGTTTTGGGAGCTTTTTTCAGTCCATACAATTCCTTTTTCAACTTACAAACCATTTCTAGTTTGTTTGATAACTGAAATCCTTCAGGTTGTTCCATGTATACTTCTTCTTCCAATTCTCCATTCAAGAATGAAAACTTGATATCCATCTAATATACTTTGAAATCCTTGTGGATAGAAAATGCCAAAATCATCCTAATAGCTTTCATTATTTCCATGGGGGAAAATGTCTTCAAAGTCTATGCCTTCAACTTGTGAGTATCCCTTGCATACAAGTCTTGCTTTGTTTCTTATAATTTCACCATTTTCATTCAACTTATTCCTGAAAACCCACTTTGAACCAATTACATTTTTGTTCACAAGTCTAGGAATTAGTTCCCATGTTTGATTCTTCTCTATTTTTTGCAACTTTTCTTTCATAGCTCTAACCCAAGTCTCATCTTCACACGCTTCACACATAGACTTAGGTTCTATTTTAGAAAGTAAACATAGATTTACCTCAGCCGCTACTTTACTTCTTGTCTTCACACCTTCACGCTTATCTCCAATTATTTGTTCCTCTGGATGATTCTTTGGACATACTTAGGAGTCTTAGGAACAAATTCTAGTGCATTTTATTCTTTCTTTAGTCTATTTTCTTCCTCTTCCTTATTCTTCAAGTACTATTTTGGATAGGATCATTTGGTTCAACTTCACTTATCTCAATAAGTATGTGCATATCCTCATCAACCTTCACATTAGCACTCTCAAAAATCTTCCTCGATCTTTTATTGAAGCATCTATATGATTTTCTAGTAGTTGAGTATCCAAGGAAAATCTCTTCATCACATCTAGCATCGAACTTCCCAGGATTCTGATTATCTCTTTTAATGTAACATCTACTTCCAAAAACATTAAATTACTTCACAGTAGGAGCCTTACCAGTCCACAACTCATAAGGATCCTTTGTTCTATTGCCTCTAATTTGAACTCTATTGAGAACATAAACAATAGTGTGTATTTCCTCACTCTAGTACACATCAAGTACATTTGCTTCTTTCATCATGGTTCGTGCAACTTCCTATATAGTCTAATTATTTCTCTCAATAACTCCATTCCACTAAGGAGTTCTAGTAGCAGAAAAGTGTCTCTTTATGCCATGCACTTAACAAAATGCATTAAACTCACTAGAAGTGAATTCTCCACCTCTATCAAATCCCAAACATTTGATTCTTAGGTTCATTCATTTTCCACCCTTTATTTGAACACTTTAAGCCTATCTAGGGCCTAAGTCTTCTCTCTAAGAAAATAAACCCATGTCATTTGAGAATAATCATCAATAAGGAGCACAAAATACCTATCAGCATTTAGGCTTCTTGTTCTAGTAGGACCATATAGGTTTGGATGAATTAATTCCAACATCTATAGTTGATTGCTCTTTTCCTTTGAAACTGCATCTTGTTTGTTTCCCTGACAACTTCTACACATAGTATTAGTAGGCTTTATGATTTTAGGTAGACTTTAGACAACATCTCTTGAACTAATCCTGACCAAATTATCAAAGTTCACATGTCCTAATCTCTGATGCCATAGTCAACTTTCATTAACTTGAGATACAAGGCATTGACCATCAACACCCTTAAGCTCATAGATGTTTCCATAAGTTCTCCTTCCTACAACAACCATAGCTTTGGATCCTTTTATCATCTCATAGGTATTATCCTGAAACATAAGTTTGAAACCTTTGCTACACATCTTTCCAACACTTAAAAGGTTATACCTTAGGACCTTTACATAATATACATCATCAGTGTTTTTCATTCCATCAAAAATAATTGTACCTTTCCTAACAATCTTTGCTCCAACATCATCACCAAACATGACCAAACCACCATCATATTTTTCAAGTTTATTGAACTTACTTTGTCTCTAGTCATGTGATTAGAACATCCACTATCAATCACCCAATAGTCTTCATCCTGTCTAGCATGAAAGGAAGTGACCAAAGTACCTTCCATATCATCCTTTTTGTTCTCAGAATCACTTTTTCTTGCACATTTTCAAGAGTTAGAAGATACAAATTTATTCTCCAAATCTAAGAACAAGCATTCAATATCATCACCCTCATAATCAGATTCATCATCAAAGATTCCAGCTTCTTTAACATAATACAACTTGAATTTCTTAGCCTTTTTATCTTTATGATCTATGTTCTTCTTATGTACAACTTTATTTAGACATCTTGAGGCATAATGACCAGTATTACCACAACTAAAACATTTAAAGAGAAACATACCTTTATACTTATCAGTAACTTTCTTTAGCTTCCTTGTAAAATTTGCTTCCAATTCATCTGAACCATCACTATCCAGATCATCTTCAGTCTTTGTTTCTTTAAATGTTGTTTCTATCTTTTCCTCTCTCTTTCCAAACTTTCTCATCTCAAATGTAGTCAAGGTGCCAAATAGCTATTCTTTAGTATAATTCTTAGGATCATATGTTTCCTCAATAACTGAAACCTTGTCACTATAACACTACGGTAAGGTCATTAGAATCTTCTCAATTATACCTTCATCTTTCAAAGTTCCCCCTTGATTCCTAACTTCATTTGCTACAAGATCAACCCTCTGGAAATAACTTGCAATATCTTCACCTTCTTCCATTTTCAAATTTTCATATCTGTGTTTTGTTGTTAGCTTCTTTGTTAATTTCACTATATCATTTCCTTCATAAAGATCTTCCAACTTCTTCCAAAATTCATGTGTAGTGCCCAAGGAAATAACCTTTGTTTGCTTTGTCTTAGATAAAGCACTGTAGATCACATACCTCACTTTTTCATTCTCCTCATAAGTAGAAACCTCATCTACAATGGTAGGACCACTTGTCGGTGCAACATACTTCATCTCAATAGCCTTCCAGGTCTTGTAACCAAGAGAGATAATGTAACCTCTCATTTGTACTTTCCAGTTACTGTAATCAGATCCATCAAACATAGGGATCTCCCACCTATTTGCCATCTGATCTACCTCAAGTAGTTAAGAACTTTACCAAGGAATCAAAGCTCTAATACCAATTGTTAAAAGGTGAAAAAGAATTGAGAGGGGGTGAATTAGTTGTCACCAAATTCAAACACAAAACTTCACAACCACACTATTTTATTATTAAGTATGAACATGAAATGCAGAGCAATGAAAAGAAAATCAACAATGAACACCAAATTTTATGTGGAAAATCCAATAAGGAAAACCATGGAGGATTAACTCACAATATAAAGTAATAGAAAAATCGAATACAAGAGACTCACTGCCAAGGGCTCACTGCCTATAGAAAGGACTAACTTTCTAATAGGGAGACTCATTGCCTATAGATACAAAAGATAATAGAAATATCCACCACAACACTTATTACTAACATCTACAACCTTGATTAGAAGATTGTAGAAACCTTCAGCTCACTGCTTTTAGGAAGCTAACACAATAAAGTATTGCTGCCTCAACTCACTTTTGCACAACTCTACTTCTCACTTGTGGCTTACTTCTTTACTTTGTATGATTTAATCCTTCACATCTTGACTTGCATTTATACCATCTTCAATATTAGAAACTTTCTCCAAGTTCGACCACATACACTTCATTTCATAAATTCAAATTAGGTCAACAACTCAATATTCCT